>JAGDQP010002988.1:0-98410 GCA_022664845.1 Lepisma saccharinum
AATTTTATTATCCTTATAATATCGGATGAATCATACAATCTGTGGAGTTCTTTATTATGCAGTGTCCTCCATTTTCCTCTTAGGTCATACTGTTTCCGCTCACGTATCTTTCTCAAAATTTTGTTTTCAAGCACACGCAATTCATGTCTATTTACCAGGTAACCATTAAGTATCACTCGCAAAATAGCCGTTCTTGTTTCAATTTCAACTTTCGTGATATTAATTGCGAGGTTAGGAGTTTCTGGATCCGATACTAATCGACTTTTTATTTCTTCTGTAACCTCGTTCTTGCTTGCTACGTATTCTTCCAAGTTTTTAAATTTGTTTACTTTGTCTATGATCTCATTCTTAGTTGTTGTGTCTCTATTTCCTTCATTCGCTGCATTTCGGCTTGTTATGATGTATTTTGTTTTCTCTACTTTCACATACATGTTACAAAGAAAGTACACACGAGAAAGTGTAAATATTTTATATAGGAGACCTAAAATCGTGTGGTAAGAATTTTTGAATTTTGTTTAAGGTCTTTAGGCAACTCTGGCTCAGACTGTATGGATAATGATGGAAGAAAAAAGTGGGAGAAGCGGAAGAACCCCGAGAAAACTCACGCACATGGTGTTTACTCAGCACAAAACCCACATGGTACGAGCCGGAATTGAACCTAGGACTCCACGTAGCAGAATTGAGCGCTCTACCTCTGAGCCACCGCGGCCCAATTACAGGTAAGAGTTAATATTCTTAGATGAGCGTCGAAATACCATCTGAGTCTAACAAAAGTGAATACAGAGTAGGCTCGAAGAGCGAAAGCATTCCTACCAGAGTATTCCTGCATTTGTCTGTTGGCCTCAAACCATCTTTGTTCTTAATGTCAATCATTTTACGTACCAGATGCGCTTACAATGTTGCCAATAATTTAACCTTTTGCTGTAGAGTAAGCAGATCATTATGGCAAGCCAACACAATGCAAGTTTGAACATGTTTCTACGCAAACAAAAATCTGGATCTTTTTAAAGAACAGGAAAAAAGGGGGTTTGAAGAGCAGAAATATATTTTATTCTTGGTTTAAAATTCTCAATTTTCGGTTTTCAGAGAAACCGGTTATGTCCGTCCCTAATAGGGACAAAATTTATGTCCAAAGACAGTCAAACAGATAACCGTTAAGAATTAGCCATACGAGATAATATGTCTTTAACACAGCACCATAACAGCTTATATGTATAACGATAGCATCAGCGCCACCTGGTGACAAACTGTTGAAGTTACTCGCTCACTTATGCATGTGCAGTTGAAAAGATGTCTGTTTGACGTTGCTGGAGAAGCAAAGCTAAGGTAAGGACACCCAGAAAAGAGAGAAAGATAGGATCAGGTGAAAGTTCCCATCACCTGTCGGGCCCATCCAACATCCAACCCGCCCAGTCGATAACTCGTACACTATTTACGCTGTCTCCATGGTTACCTGCTGCCTCTGCACACGTTGCCACATCGCTCTTGCTCAGCAGCTTCAGCGATCCTATTTTAAACGAAAATTACACATACACTTACACGCACACACACACACACATGCAGAGAGAGGTCCTCTAAAATTTCCTTCTTTTTCTTTGAGTCGTACGTAGAGAAATACAAAAGAAAATCTCATTAAATTTATTAGTATTATATTTCTTCCTCTTTTAACACGATGACGTAACTTCTGTTGTATTTTGGAATTCTTGAGGGAGAAAACAGTTGTCAATCTTTCTTCTTTTGCCTTCGTTTTCTTCTACACGTCTCCCCTCCTCCTCCACCTGCTTCGTAAATAAAGGAGAAGACAAAACCGAGGACGTTATGTCACGAACACAGAAAAAAAAAACTCCATCAATAATTTAGCTTCCGTAATTTCCAGAAATTCTCTATCTATCTGTTATGTTTGTTTTGCCCCATATTCTTTAATAAAATTAAAGTGGATATCATTTAAGGGTTTCAGTACATCATATTTGCATTCAATGAATGAAAGCGATTTGAATTTATGTTTATTTAAAAAGTATGAAAGTAGATTAGTTGAAGGTTGTTTCAATAATGGGTGTGGATGAGTGGCAACGCTCGCTGGCTTGTACTCAAGGGGTGCCGGTTGGGGCCGTGGTGGATCAATGGTAGAGCACTCACCTCTAGTACTAGGGGTCGTTTGTTCGATCCCTGCGCATACCATGTGGGTTTTGTGGTGGACAATCACCCTGTGCGTGGGTTTTCTCGGGGTTTTCCCGTTTCCTCTCACTTTCCTCATTTAACCAATTCATCTCATCATCATGCATTCTGCCCTGAGACAAAAGTTTCCTAAAGGCCTTAAAAATTAAGTTCAAATTATAATTCAAGGAGTGCTGGGTTACATTTCCGGTAGGTTCCGCCCTGAGGACGGCATCTTCATGCGCTGGAAGGGAATGGCAAAATACCATCGGTTGATCTTGCTCAGGAACCTTTGGGTTAGGACCTGCCTTCGAGCAGAATATCCATTATCATCACTTAAAAATACTACACCTTTTGTATATGGGAAAGGAGGGTAAGAGTATGCACCTCATTTACTATATTTTACCAATCCTTTATTTTTGATTCAATTTTTATGAAAATTTTGCATGTGGGTTTATTGTAATGTCCTCTAACTGCGAGAGTGAAAAAAAGAAACGGAAAAAAACCTCATTTCTGAAATATAGAAAGAAAGAAACAAAAGAGGCTACTTGCGTACTCATGTCCGCCAAGCCGGGTGAGAGTACTTTGATGGTGGATAAGTATACACACTTAACAACAATCGCAAATAAAGGGGTTCTTTCCTTCATATCCCCAGTAGTCCTCATGCCACCACTCCCCACAGTTCCCGCACAGAACCCAGTCATACTGAAACGTCTCCCCACGGCCTCGGCAAGATGTGCTTCCATGGTGTTCATTTTTTGAACTGGAAGTTGACGGTACAGAACTGTACTGATCGACGTTGATATTTTTTTCTTTACTTCGTTTTTTCTTCACCTGTGCTGGTTCTAGTTAGCGAGAGTTCTTTGACGGAGCCACTCAAGAGAATCTCTGATTTCTTGCAAATCCCTTGCAACTCATCTCTTACTTTTACCATTTTCTCCAGGAATGCACCCTTGAATATTATGCAACCCTACCAAACAGTAAAGGGTGGTGGGGGTGCGGGACTTTCAGGCGTTAGTGCAAGAATTCTGAAAATTTTTGCTGCGACAATCTTTGATTTCGAAAGTCAAATTCAAAAATTGAACTCAGATCCTTAGCAAAATCTCCAGATTTTCTTTGAGTTTAACGAAAAATTGGATCAATATTAAACCCAAAATGTACATTTCTCACCGTACCCTATTCGTAAGAAGTAAGATATGGAGCGGAAATGTGAATTCTACGAAAGAGTGAAAAAAAGATCATTTGGAAGCTTTAGAAATGTGGACATGGAGAAGATCGGAATAATTTAACTTGATACAGGAGATGCGAAATGATGAAGTGCTGAAGAAAGTAGGCGAGAGATGATAAAAACGAGAGACTGGTTAGAACATTGGCTGCGCAGAGATTCTATGGTGAAGGTTTGGTTGACGGAGAGAGAGGAAGAACAAGATAAATCCAACTTGTTGACAATATTAAGGTAGATAAATCTATGTTGAGACGAAAAAGAAAGCACAAGATAAATGGAGAGAGCTTAGCTTATCTTGAAGGACGTGCCGCTATCAGCAGAACACTGATGATAATATGAAATCGCAAGGTAGAGCGACAAATGCAAAATGTTCTCATAAACAAAATTCGGTGGCCCGTCGCCATGGTCGGCGGGCCGCCGTCGGCCCGCAGACTCTTGCTTATGGGGGTGGTCTTGAATTGGGGGCGATTCTCCGATCGCTCTTCTCTCTTGCTGTTGAGCAAGAGCAACGCAGTAGCTAAATGTCTTAAAGGAACTAAATGCACTTCCTTATATCGTTTCAGTTCATTGGCAGAGCGACAGAGAGGGATTCGGAATACTGTAATTTTAAGATATTGAACGAGAGATATACGTGCTTCTCTGCAGAAGTTAGTTGGCAGATAAGGAAAAACCCTTTCTTGTTTCGCTGCCAACCATAATTTTCATTGAATGGAAACCGTTGAAGGGAAAGACGAGAGACAGAATATGGCTGCTCCTTATTGACATTATTAGAAAGTTTACATTCGAGGAACTGAGTTGCTTTTTGAACGGTGAGTGGCCAAGTAACTCTTTTTAGCTACGATTTTATTAAATGCGCAGAAGCTTGTTTAGTGATACGAAACAGTTGAATATTATGAGCCGTGAGTTGTACTTGTAAATAATTGTCTCACAGTCAACGTTGATTGCGAAATTTAAACCAAAAATTGGGAAAAATGATTCGGTAAGTTTAGAAAATGTGTTTGATGGACAGAAACGAACACATATCAAACTTCCTTATTTTAATTCTAACAATGGTGTTATTTTCTTAAATAAATTATAATTAAATAATATGAAGTCCCTTGGAAGATAAGACCAATCCGAAGAATAGTTTTTTTACGTATTAAGTACAAAAGTGGAAACTATGTTCCCTTGTACTCCGTAACATACTACAAAGTTCTAGGATTCAAATAGATTTAGTCACGAATTGTGGATAGTTAATTCCATATCACCTGCCTTCCTTCCTGGTTAGATCAGATTTCTTTTGTAATTGGAAAAACAAAGAACTATAATTGAATCGTCAGTTTGAAGAAGGAAACAAATCCAAAAGTCTGTTTTGTGGGAAATTAACAAAATATGTATAATATGTTTATTATTTATTGAAAGGAAACAATATTGCTACTGAATATTCGAAACGGTCTTCTGATACTTTCGTACTGCTCAGACAGTTTACAAGTATTGTATTTTTTCCTGTAGAATTAAAAAAGGTTGGTAGATTTGTTTCCTTCTTGAAACTTATGGAAAAACGTCTGCACATTCTTAAGTGTTGAGACGTAAGAATGGAAAAATCGACCAGAAAATGAAGAAAAACGCAATAGAAACCTTCAAATCAATGTTATTTACAAGAAATGTATGCACAATGAACTCGAAAGTTACAAGTAGGGGGCCTAAGTAATAATTCAATTTTTTCTCCCGTCTATCCACTGACAGAAATTTCGCCCTACAAATGTGCAAAACTGCTGTTATTCCGTAACAGTGATAGTAATAGTTGCTATATGTAAATATCTGTTAACAATAGCAGTTTAAAATATCAGTGTATGAAAACGTATCTAGATGCGAGTTATTTATTCCTGTCTGTGAAAAAAAAGTTTAAAACAATATTTTAGACTAACTTATTTACCTGTATCCTGTTACGTGTGCAGTAGAGATATGGACGAAGGTAGTTTAGTTCCTACCATAACTGTTGTAAAATTATTCTATGTAATTATCGGAGCTTGGATTTACTGCTGGAGAAGAAACAGTACATCAAAACACGATTAAATCAGGAAAGTAGAAAGCGGTGGGTACGGTGGGTAGGGGGTGCGTAATTGTTTCATGCTGAATTAGTATAATAACTTGCAACTAGCGACAGCAATAGCTGAGCCATTCTCGCGGATGCGCATTACTCCTTAACAGTAAATAGTACTTCCAAACAACTGCATCCAGTTGGCAAGTTAGTGTATTGAATGTTGGAAAGCTAATTCAAGGAACCCGGGATCGAAACCTGGTGTAGTTTTTTCTTAATGAAAATAACGTTTCTCTCTTATATATATATATATAAACGCATTAGGAAATTTAATAAAATTAGTGACTAAGGACACGTGGAAGTTAGGTAAAGTCAGGTATGGTGTTTTGTTTTATTGCACACGCGACTGAATCATGTTTTCTCAGACATTCGAAAATAGGACTTCTTGTTTTGAGACGCTAGTGGCCTTGTTCTCTTCTTCAAACTGACTAATATTTCCAAGGCCAAATAAATCATTCTATAACTGGTTATCGTTCTTTTCTTCCACCTTATGATGAGCGGGTATAGATTGAGGCACGTTTTTAGTAAAAAACTAATTTCGATTTTTTAGCGTTTGTTCACTTCTTCAAATTGCTGGTTCATTTTTTTCTAAACTATGTCTGCAAACGTTATGGACTGTTTAATGTGCGTACTGTTTTCACTGCCTCAAAGGAAGAAAAAAAGTCTTATCGCAAGACCAGAACTTTCCTTCGAAACTACAAAATAAAAAGGAGTTTCTCTTTAAAAAAAAAACAAAAAAAACTTTAGGTGAAGGAGTACCGAATCGGAGACCACTGAATCCGAAGTCCAATGCCTTGCCAATTTTTTTTACCATTTTATTAAATCTGAATTGGATTATAGAACGGAAAATATTACAAAAAACATTAAATGCAAACAAAGTTATAAAACAAATTAAACAATAACATTTCAAAATAACCTATTTAAAATATAAATAAAATATAAACCATTTTAAAAATTAAAACTTTCATTGAACTGGTATCGAACCCGGGACCACTATATTACAACCCCAACGCCTTATCCATTACTCCACGTAGCCAACTATCACCTAGTGCTTTCTGAGAGCTCTTTATAAATAAACAAATAATGATGTCCGTAAATTGCACCGCCGCACACGCTTTACTGTTTTTTTTTTTTTTTAAGAATAGTATGTCAACAAATTACATCAGAATTAAACTATCATAGTCCATCTTGTGTTGAAATTTCCAATAATGGAACAACTGACAATTGTAGCGTGTAACCAGTACTATCATTCGAAGCCGTATCGAACTTGAAAGGACGAAAATTCTCACCTGAAGAATTCAGAAATGATACCGTACGATCGTGCGGGTGCGGGTAGAAAGGGTTATTCAAACCGTATACTGTGTTATTTTTATATTTCAGATGGACGTAGCTCTGTTGGTACAATGTTGGCTTAGAAATGGGAACGTTTTGGAAACGATCCCAGCAACCATCTATTATGATAGTTTTCCTTTGAAAATTTTGCTCAAACACACTAGGTAAATGCCAGGACGGTTCCTCAAGCTAGGACCTGACCGATCTTCCATCATACTCTCTCGTACACTGCCCCGGCTTCAGCCAGAGTTGTCAGAAAACCATGAATAAATAAATTAGAATAAAAATCCTGAAATTTCAGATCAGCAAAGTATCTTTGATGAAATGGATCGAGATATGTCCAGTTTTGTAGAGAGTCGCATCTAATTCTGAGGGAGCAACTACAATGGCGCGAGCCCTCGCGTTGCGGGTGGGGGGGGGGGGGTTCCAGGGGGGTTACAGGCGACATATAAGTAAGTGAAACGTGAGTTAAGAAGGAGAAGTTGGCCGCAGCGGCCGGAAAATTTATGTTCAATTTAACATGGATTCGCACACATTTTTAAGGCAAATCATGGTTTCATTCCGTTCTTTTACAAAAATGACTGAATAGTGCCATCAATATGATGCATCTCAATTTGAAGGTAAAATTTGAACGCTGTACGTGATATTCTCTTCTTATAAATACGGATAGTTATAATCCAAATTCCCACAAGAAAATGACTAAAATTAGATAAAAATGTTTTCGTATATATTACATTCAGGAAAAGAGCTAAAAGCTTCGGACCTTTTTGAGAATGGAGTACTATCTTTGTATTTTTGCGCTACTTTGCTATTTTTCACTGTTTCCAAAGACATTCATTACACAATCGATGAGAATTATATCCTTCATAACTGAATCGACAGAAATAAATGATTCTGATTTTTTTTTCGTATTCACGTAGTTAGCTACTTAACTGCCAGATGGCACTATGGTCACTCCTCATCCCACTTTCCTTCACAGCGGGAGCCGGTCCTTTTGAAAACACTTTAAACTTCTTAACAGAGGCGGGCAGCAAGGAAATCATCTTAAAGGAGGAGAATTTCAAATACGAGGAATGGCAAAATGTATGGTGCAGGTTTCTGTCTGACCGTAACAGGAAATAAGGAAGAAGGTTTAATTTTTTTTTAAATTTTCTATAGAGAATTGTAGTACTCCGAAGAAGAACTACGAAATGAAGATTCAGAAGAAAATGGTGTAGAAGTCCCAGACGTAATGAAAGAAGTGGATAAAGTACTTCGAGGGATGAAGAATGGAAAAATTTTCGTATCTTCCTTCTTTAAGTATAAAGAAAAAATGTAACAGTCCGCATCACTTTCATAAATATCTGCATGCATCTATCATTTTTTTACTCTCATTGTGTCATCATGGATTCATTATGTTCTTATTTTTTATATGCAAATAAATAGAAGCATCTGGTTCTATTATTTTGCTCAACGTACCGAGAACAAGTCCTTGCATTTATTTACACCCTTTCCCGTTTTCTTTAAAAAGCGGCAGAAGGTCGAGAAACAGAGAAAGGTCTTAAGCAACTGTTTTCAGGCAAATTCACAAGACATTGCGGACAGAAAGTGCTAAAAATTTATTTTCATTTCTGAACTACTCTACCACACGGTACCTTTGTAAGAGAACAATTGAAGAACCGTACGGCCCAAAGTCTAGCCGACATGTCGGGATCAGTACTCTGTGAGCGCCGCGCTGACGGCACCTAGACCATTAGTGAAATATTAATAAATCTCAGAAAGTCATGTTTGGAATTTTAGCAACACGAAAATACCAGTAACGGAATTAACGGACAGGACGCTTGGAGAAGAATGGAAGGATCGAGGAACGAATCAGGAGGAGAGAATTAAAAAATTTTGGAAAGAAGAATATAGGTCATCGGTACACTGAGAAAAGCATGAGTGTCAACAAGGATTCAGTCGAAGTTTCGTTTTCATAGCAAACACGCCGGGAGTGCGACGTTACATTTTTTTCAAAAGAATTTCCGCGTGCTTTACGGGACACTACATTGTTTTTCTTTGAAGACACTTCGAACGAAATGAGAGGCTAAGGTTTTCAAGTGTGCCCTCGAAGTTCAGTTACCATTTTCGCTTAAATTAATTCTCCGATCTTGTTTCTCGTTCCTCGCCGTGCAACGCTATGTGCTGCTATAGGTGTCCGTCATCATACAGGACAGTGTCTAAGTGTTTCGACACACGCCTAATATGTGTGACTGTATACAAGGGATTTCTTTTGGTATGTGTGCTATTGTTGAAGTTCCGTCACAGAGACAATCTACAATCATCCACGAGTGGTGCGAGAATCGATCCCAGGATGCCTGAGTGCCGAGAAACTTCCCTCGCTTGTTTCGAACGAACAGGTAGGACGTAAACTCTCCTTTATAATTCGTCATCATAAGGCCAGGGTACACATCAGGAAAGCAAGCCTACTTCAAAACCAGTCCCGATCAGTCGGAGGAGGGAAATTCCTCCCAGCAATAAAGCTGAGCGAGAAGAGGTTCTCAAATTTTTCCGACAATATTGACAGTTTTTGCTGAAGGGTGGCGAATTTCACCACCGAACACTTGTAAAGTACTGCATAACCAATCATTTGCTTTCGTCCAACTAATTAGTGAGTGATCTTGGAATGTACCATGACTTTAGGTCAGAGACGCTACCGACAACTATCTATAGTGATTTTTTTTAAATAAACAGATTTTTCATAGAAGTTAAAGCCATTTAGATCAAATTTGAGAGACCTACCACTAAAAACTGTCAGAACCGATAATTTCCGTGTGCAGTCGTCAGTACAAATTGTCTATATGAGAGAAACTGATAACAATAATAATAACAAAGTACCTGTTTTTGTCAACGCTGCCTGGCATATCATGTATTGTACCATGAAACGCAATGAGAGCAATTTCTTGTTTTTATCTGTCATTTTTTTGTAATGCCACGAAAGTCACATTAGCAGCTGCGGCAGTGCGTACTAATTTGTATAGTATTAATTGTATATTCTACTTGCATTGACAGCAACAATCACTCGTAGTTCTTTCAAATGTATGTTTTTCTTACTCTCCATTTTTTTTTTATCGCGATTCATTTTGCATTGTCTGACATCTGGTGCTTGTAAATGAAATACAGAATATGACCCATTTTCGAGACATGAATTGTGGTTATGCAGGGAACCTCAAATCCGTCCGAATTGTAGTCTGTAAAGGGGCCTTCCTTTCATTTTCATTGTACATGGGATGCTGTTTCGTCTTGGTTTATAATAGCGCCGCGACTCTCATATTCTATTGGAGTCCTGCTAGTTTGAGGAGAGATACAGACAACAACGTTTATTATTATTTTCTTTTTAATTTCGCGTGACTAATCTGTTGGTCGATATGTCAAGGTGATGCATGTATGTACCGAATATTCCTGGCCAGCGATATTCGAATCTAACGTAGTTTTAAGTGATCACAATATTATATTCGTAGTTCTAAGTGTAGTAAAGTCTATAGTTGTATTTCTAAATGTATGGCTCATAGTACTATAGGTATAAGTCGATGTTTAGGTGTTTTTGTGTTCCTATGTTAATTTGTGTCTGTCAACAGCTGAAAGTTATCAATACTCTATTAGTAAAAAAAAAAAAAAAAAAAAAAAATCTAATGATGATCGATGCATAGCTATTTTATCTATTCAGTCTTTCGTCTTTCTGCTTTCATTCCCTTTTTCACTCACAAAAATTCCTCATTAATTCATCAGAATTCTCCACGTCTTCCTTCCCGAGGTTTTTTTTTTCTTTTCGAAATTGAAAGTTTCATATAATACTTTCGAAAGTAATATTTGATAGTGCTCCTTCCGTAAAAATAAAAACAAATACGTAACGTTACAGGTCCAATTAAATGGTATAATACTGTAAATGTAGAATGGCCCTCAGCGGCGTTATCATGTGTAAAGTGCACAACAAGTATGTGAATGATCAAAGTCTAGTAAGTTCTGGAAGTCCTCCCCTAGCCAAAAATAGCTGTATGTACTTTGCTACATGTAGTCTAAGAACGGCTCCGGCCAAATCGCTGTAAAAATAAAAAAGCCAAAAAAAAAAAAAACAGTAGAGTACTTTATAAGCTATTGTCATTTGTGTGAATTTTGCTGTTCTCAGAAATCAGTTACTTGAATCATTGTGCATTAATCAAAGAATGAAAAAATAGCTTTAATATTAGGAACGTCCATCAAAATTGTGTTTTTCTTTTTAACCAGACTTTTCGTTTTGTGGCTATGGCTAGGAAGGAGGGAAAACATATCACTGTTAGTCCAAAATCAGCCGAGGGATCACATCTCTCTGGTGCATCTTTGTATTGTTATGTTTTCGTTTAATTTCATTAAGTTTTCCATAAAGTTGATTATTGTTATTCAAGGCACCTGTTTCATTTCAATGTAATACAGCATCCTAGTTATTTTTTTTTCTATTTTCATGCCTTGACGTGAGGGTAATTTTCTTATCCACCACGTAGTAAGCTCAAAGTGTTCTTTTGCAGCCTAAGAAAGCAAGGAAGTTTTAATTAACATTAGAGACATTTCTTAGGAATGGCTTCGCTTGGCTCCCATCATCCGCGCATTTAGTTCTATCCCCGGACGGGCCCATTTGGCATTTTTGCAGGACATTCGTCTCGTGGGGTGGAAGCAGAATGTACTATATTTGAGCTTCTTCATGGGGAGATAATGCTGGTGGCCAGGCGAAATCGTTCCGGTATCCAATTTAAAGCACATCATTTCTGGCACCGCCGCGTGTGCCCAGTACGAAAATCTTTATCGGCATTCGTGCGAACCTCTATCTGAGTTGTCTTCCTATCCTATAAGTTTTTTTTTTTAATTCTAAGATAACATGCTTCCCAACATTTCTATCCTACCTTTCGATCACCTTCCTATAAACTCAGGAGCCGTCGGGGAAGTGTGATTCGAATATAAGCCAAATTTATTGAAACCATCGAAATCCATTTATTGCCAGTTGCGAGTGCTTGTCTCACAAGCACAAGCAGTGATTATGAAAATAATGTATATTCAGGCACCTAAAAGGATTTTCTATTACCTAATTTAAACTACTTCATCGAAATTACGTTACAAAGTTCCTTCAAACAATCCTTTTACTTTCCAAACAATCAGTCACGACTGGAAAAATTTGCACAGGGAAGTCTTTAAGATAGTAAATGAAATATAGTCACTTGCCCAAGAAAGTACCTGAGCTTTTGTTCCGTGGATGATGTATACGTCCTTATCTTGATGTGCACCCACTAAATATACGAACACTTATTTAATGTATGAAACAAATAAATACATGTTACTTTCTCGCCCTTCCTAAAGAAAACGACGCTTCTTTTAATTATATTATTAATGAAGTGGTCTATTTCTCCAAATAAAAAACTAACGCCAAGGAAGGCAAATGCCACCTCTTGTCCTTTCGAGCCGGCGCCCATGTTGAAGGGACCATCCCGGCACTTTTGTGTTCTGTTTCTATTGTGAAAAATAATATTACTAGAAAATTGCGAAAAAATTTTTTCACTGAAAAATTTGTGCAATTTTTTATTTTTTTGTTTTACCCAGAAAGTATTAAAGATTTGGATATTTGAGTCAGGACATTTATTATAGAGAATTTTATTACCTATATTTTAAAAAAGAAGAATTAGTGCCTTAGCATTTTTAGTATGCTAGTTAGCCTATGATCGCTTCTGTTATGAGGATTTTTTGTGACTTTGTCCCCTCCCCACAGGTGTCGACGACATGCATTTTCATACTAAGGGGTTTTGTTTCGTATCAATAAACTCTGACCTGTCCTTAAAAGGGGGATAGCTGTTTACCAACCCTCTCTCCCCACTCCACTACCACACAGGAAGGGAAACTACTCCAGCGCCAGATAATTTTTCAACCTTTTTAATGTACTACTTGAAGATTGGAAACATATTTTCTTCTCAGATTCTAAAATTTTCTCCGACTCCTTCCCCCTCTTAAGGGCAAACACAATAAACATTACAGAAAAGTCCCCTCAAAGTTCTACTTTGAAACTTTCTGAGAGTTGATAAAAGTTCAGGAATTTTCATGCCTGGACGGGAATTTTCACACAATCTGGAGATAAATCTCCGTTTTATGAACCTGACAACACTGGTCTGCACAGTTGGTGTATGGTTTTTAAATGAGGCAAGGATTTACTGAAATTTCATATACCAGGTGTGTAAATATGAAACCGGAATTTGTGCATAGACGGCCTTAGCTGTCACTGTGGTTACCGTAAAACTGCGTCCTTGGCGCCACTTGCTTGTTTTGACTTCTGATAACGATTTGCAATTCACAACCAGACAAGTTTCATTTCATAGTGTCGTGTTTAATATTGTACATGGCGCAACATGTACAATATTGAACATAGCGCAATTTGTACCTACAAACTACGATGTGCGGACAGCATTGATTTTTTGTTACAATTTGAAGAAAACTGCTGCAGAATCGCATCGCATACTTGTCGAAGCTTACGGTGATCATGCTCTTGGTAAGGCACAGTGCTATGCGTGGTTTACAAAATTGAAAAGTCGCGATTTTGACGTGAGAAACAAAGAACGTCGAAGTCCACCGATAAAGTTTGCAGGCAGCGAATTGCAAGCTTTGTTGAATGAGGATGACACTCAAACGCAACAACAACTCGCGGATCAATTAAATGTGACAGGAGAAGCAGTTTCCATACGTTTAAAAGCCATGGGCAAGATTCAGAAGGTGGGAAAATGGGTTCCACATGCATTGACTGAACGACAGCAGGAAAACGGAAAAACCACTTGCGAAATTCAGCTCGTCAGGTACAAAAGGAAATCATTTCTACATCGAATTGTGACTGGTGACGAAAAGTGGATCTATTTCGAGAATCCTAAGCGTAAAAGATCATGGGTAACTCCAGGAGAACCGGCGACATCGACTGCAAGACCAAATCGCTATAAACGGAAGACAATGCTTGTGTTTGGTGGGATTAGAAGGGAGTGATCTATTATGAACTGCTGAAGCAGTTCAAGTACCTTCACAATGCCATGGAATATATTGAAGTGGTTGCTGAGTATTTTTCTTTTCTTCCGAAAGAACCGGATGAAATCATGATATTCCTAGATATGTGTGAATGTTAAATTACTCCACTTAAATTTAAATTAAATTAAATTAAATTAAATTTAAATTAAATTTGCAGACTCCACAGTCAAGCACCGCTGCCTCTTAAGGAAAGTTTATGACGGAGGGATTACCATATAGGAAAGTTTTCGCCACGCAGAAATTTCGTTGTTAAGGAATGAACTGCTTAATAGACAATCGTAGATATTCACTTTAAGCTGAATTCTTAAATTATAGTCTTTGCGTCAGATCTTTAGTCCTTAATTATGATTATTAATTTCATTTGTAACGATGCTTCGAATATTTGTGTGATTTTAGCTCCAAAACTAGAAGGAAACATTTTCTTGCTTCCTTGTAAAGAATCCACTCATCATTTTATTACTATTTTTGGAACATCCTGTATATACTTTGTTTTTCTTTATCAAGGTCACTTTTAATAACATCTTACTCCGAATAAATCGAAAAAACCGACCTCTCGCTTCTCCCCTATGGTCGATGGGTTCCACTGTGAGAATTACTATTGTAAAAAAAGACACATGTGAAGGCGGATCGCGAATAGCAAATATATCTTCTTCTGTCGCGTACACTTTGGTTTCATCATTGCTTCGCACAAACAACCCTCCCCCCAGAAAAACTGATGATCGAGGAGAATCACTGTCCGGGAGAAAGAGGAGCGTGGGTGATGATCGATCATTCGCAACCAAGACTAGGATCCCTTCTGTGTCCTCCTCCTCCCCCACCGCCTCCAATTCAACACCAGGGATTCACCTTTCACTCTGTAAACACATTTACGCTTGTTTGTTGTAGTTTGCTGGTTGAGTCTCTGATGCTTCCATGGAAACGAAAATATTTGGAAAGAAACGATCTGTAGGCAGGGTAAACAGATCCAGTATCAGAGTGACATTTTACAATTACTTACATATTATGTTGATGGCCCTTTTGGGACAAATTTTAGTATATACGAAGACACAGTCGCATCTGAGTGTACACTCACGTTCAAAGTAAATTGCCTACAGAAAATTATTCTGACTCAGAAATTTGCAAAATCTGGGTACACCGTGCAACCATAACGCATGGAACGTTAACTCGCATATTCGTTTCCTATTGCAGTAGTGTGATCGGACTAAGACTTATCTCCCATTGGCTGTTTTCTATGAACTTGAGTGTACAATGAGGATGGACCGAGCCCATAAGACAAAGTACACACTTACGACGCTTCCCAATTGCATACGTGTAGAATTGACATTATGTCCTCATATTTGCACTTGCTACACGCATACGTACAATGGAATCGGTACTTGGAAGAAGGAAACAAATCCAAAAATCTATTTTGTGGGAAATTAACAAAAACGGTATAACATTTTAATTATTTATTGAAAGGAAAACATATTTTTACAGAATATTCAGAACGGTCTTCTGATCCTTGTGTACTGCTCAGACAGTTTCCACGTATTGTATTTTTTCCTGTAAAATTAAAAAAAGTTGGTGGATTTATTTCCTTCTTCCAACTGATGGAAAAAACGACTGCGCAGTTGTAAGTTGTAAGACGTAAGTATGGAAAAATCGACCAGATAAATGAAGAAAAATGCAATAAAAACCTTCAAATGATTGATATTTACAAGAAATGCATGCACAATGAAATCTAAAGCTACAAATAAGTAATAAATTCAGATTTTCCCCATCTACCTACTGACAGAAATCTCGCGTTAGGAATGAGCAAAACTGCTGTTATTCCGTAACAGTGATAGCTATAGTTGTTATACGTAAATATCTGTTAACAATAGCACTTAAAAATAACAGTTTAGAAGAAAACGTATCTAAATGGGAGTTATTTCTTCCCGACTGTAAAAAACGCAATGTAAAACACCATTTTAGACTAACTTATTTACTTGTATCCTGTTATGTGTGCAGTAGAGTGATGGACTAAGGTAATTTAGTTCATACTATCACTGTTAGAAAATGATCGTATGTAGTTATCGGAGCTTGAACTAACTGGTGGAGAGGGAACAGTACAGAAAACAATGAAATCAGGAAAGTATAAAGTGGGGAGTACGGCATGCAAGGGGAAGCGTAATTCGTTTCATGCTAAATTAGTATAATATTTTAAGCGTGATTATATTCAGGCTGGTTATGAACTACACAGAAAAACTTTTGGAACTGATCCTCACATCTAAGCAAGAAGAAATTCCTCTGACATATTTTGGAAATGCGCATAGTTTCGGAGCTACAGGCTGCCGAAAGCGTGGAAAAATGAACTTTACAACTTCATGTTTCTATCACCAACAACAGTAGAGCTAATGCGACATGGTACCGCCAAAGGCATTAAATCTACACTATCCAAAAATGTATTTCAAAATTTCGCAATGGGCGCGTAAGGAATGTCCCAAAGGAATGAAGAAATTCCCAGAAATTCTCTGAAGTAAAGATGGGTTGAAATGAGCATGAATGAGACGGTTTTACACCAGGAAACAATAATTCGTTTGAGCCAAGTCGATATCACAAGTAGATTCCATATACCGAACGATTAAAAAGATACGTGGTTGCATAACAAATAGGAGTGAGAATTGCATAATTTCAAAGAAGATTTTATTTATTTGTTATCAAAGAGATTGAATATCTTTGTTCAATGGATATTATGAATGATATATATCATCTTTACTCACACAGGAAGTCGTTTAATTCATGCTCATTTCGACCTCCCTAATTTGAGAAATATTCTGAAATCCCCTACTTGCTTTGGGAATCCCTTGCGTGCTCATTGCGGAATTTTGAAATATGCATTTTCAAATGCAGCAGGTGTAAACTTTTTGACGATACTATGCCGCATCTGCTTACTGTTCGTGGTGATTAACATATAAAACTCTAAATTTAATTTCCCTACGCTTTCGGTAACCTGTAGCTCCGAAACTATGCAGATTTAAAAAATTTGTCAGAAGAACTTTCGTCTTATTTTGATGTGAGAAATCACTTCCAGAGGTTTGTCGGTGTAGTTCATAAACACTCTATATATACACCATGCCCAGACATACCTTGGATCTCCATCGAAAGCCCGTGGTACCCCAAAACGAACTTAGATACGTGCCTGATTAAACGTGAGAAGGGAATGGGTAAACCGGAGCCCGGATCTAGGGGAATGCGAATGAGTATTTGCCCCTATGCACAACCGGTTGGGAGCATTTGGTGTGCGCCTTTTTGATATTAATGTGTTAGATTTGGCGGGTGGAAGAGGTATGTACAATACAAATGGTTGTGCCAGCCTCAGGCACAATGTTTCGTAGATGCAGTAGGTGTTCATCTCTATCAGTTTGCTGCCATTTTGTTCTTGGATGTTCTCAATCATGCAAAATAAATAAATACATAAATCTGGCCCAATACAGGGATTCAGCCTGGATTTTCATTTAGGGGAGCATAAACCCAAAATTGGGAAGCTGTAAGTAGAATTTTAGGGTTTCTATTTATTTTTACCGTAAAAAAATATAGCTTGAGAATTCCCATTTGGTGGGTTCTGGCAGAGTCCCTGGACTCTGACCTCTGGACACTTGTCTCCCTGCTTACGAGCGTTTGCTGAGACGTCACAGTATTCTCGCTAGCGTAAAGAATCCTGGAGTGAATAATTTCGTAATAATAATATTTTGACAGTTTAATATGTTGCGACAATTTGAAACAATAAATGTTTTCATTGCGTATTAAGAACAAAATATACCTAACCTGACTTTTTCCAACCTATGTCTGTGAATTTTAAGAAGTGTCTAAAGTGTGTATTGTTTTATTCACCTAAAATGAAGAAAAATGTCTAATCGCAAAAGCAGAGCTTTTTTCGAAAGCAGAAAGGAAAAGGTATTGCTCCTTAAAAATAAAAAATAAACTTTAGATGAACGAGTACCGAACCCGGGACCACTGAATCACAAGTCCAATGCCTTACCCATTTTTTTTACTATTTCTTTATTAAACCTGAATTAGACTACAGAATGAAAGTAAACAGAAAAGAATAGATTACGAAGAACAATAAATGAAAATACAGGTGTAAAACAAATTAAAGAACAATCATTCAAAATACCTATTCAAAATATAATGGTAATACTTTTTTTTTTTTTTTTTAAATCTTAAAGTGAACGAGTACCGAACCCGGGACCACTGAATTTTAGTCCAATTTCTTACTCATTACGCCATGAATCCAATGAACGACTAATGCTTTCTAAGATCTCCTTATAACAGTTCCGCAAATGCTTAAGAGACGCCACTAATTACGTAGTGTTCACACTTCATGATTATCCTCTACGCAGACATTTTTCTGTTCTTTTGTTTCATTCTGCCAGCAGTTTTGTTTGTTTAGAGAAAAGGAAACAATGGGTTTTACATTTAGCAAACTTCGGAGAAAAACAGCAGTTAAGCAAGTAGCTGTTATTTTTTTATCGGTGGTAGCAGTGATAGCAATTTAGTCGTAGTAGTTGTGAAAAATAGCAGCTACGCTATTCTTGCCATCTCTATTTCACACTTGTTTGCTAAGATTTTCCAACGGTTTTTTGCTTTCTTTGTGCAGTGTATTGATGTGCGATCCCTTCCAGATAACAAATTCGGCATAAAATGGATTTTTAAATTTGTGGCTTTTATTGCCTAAGTTGATTCTACATGAAATCCTACTACTAGTGTCATCTGCAAACGAAAGTTTTCATCAGTGGTTTGGTAGTCGACAAACTTGTAGCGTCATCATCCCAGGAATCGTATGCTGTTTGCTACGCTACGCTTGAACAATTCCAATCCGCCTCTTTTGCACACTGACGAGTAAGAGATCTACTAAAGCTATTGGAGATCTAATTTTTTCTTCGAACCTGTATCTACCACAGAACACAAAGGGAATTCATATGTCTCATCAACCTTCACCTCTCTGTTCTCTCTTTATACAAAAGCCTCTCAGTATACTTGGCGCCCGAACAGGGCCTTAGTTTTCATAACGCTTTGTTGTCTGCGTGAACTCTTTAACTACACGAAATCAAAGCAACCAATCGTGGAGTCTTTTTTCTAATAGCTCTGTATTATCTACCACCTTTCTGGTAGTTCTTGTGCTTCCGTATATGGCGCTACAATCGACTAGGTCGAATTTAAAATAAAGCATCAAGTTTCCGTTCTGTGTATTACTTGTCTGTGAATCTAACAGATGAGCCAATTCGGGACTAAAAACGCTCAGACAAAACTTTTGGTCAAAGATGCTATCTGGTGGATGTTGTTATGAATGTTAATAATCTTTTCCGTAAGAGGCCCGGATTCATAACTGGTCATTTGATGCTCTAAGAAAAAGCGACCTTGAACCAGTCGCTGACCAATTAATATATTAGCTCGGAGGAAATAGCAAATATAAACAGCACAGAAGTTCGTCCAAACGTTGAACATTGACGATATTAATAAATAGAATATTTTCTGTCATTTCACCTCTGCTGTTAAGGTAATCAGCGTGCATGCTTGCTAAACAAATGGTGCAGTTATACGTTTATGTTTTGTTGAAAGGTTCAGTGTTTCTCAACACTGACCGTGATAATTCTGTGGATTATGGAATAGTCTGAAATTCCAGTACTCATTAGTTTACTGAATTGAGAAAATATTTATATGTATTCACTGTCCACAAGTATTACGGTAAGAAACGCACATGTTGCACGAAGAAAGAGAATATAGTGCATAAATCTCTGAGTACAGTATTCTCTCCTCCTTTAGTTTAGGTTCGTCACGGAAACATATTCAACTCTTGAAGAATTTCGAGGTCATTGTTTTAGTGCTTATTTGCCATCCACTAGCTTCCAGAGTGGTAGCCTCTCTGTTTGGCCAAGTTTCTGGCGGCTGTTATAGCAACAGAAGTTGGTGACGTCATGCCTAGAAAACAACTGGTAATTATTTTCCCCGTCTATCATATTGTCACGATTTTGCCTCACGGTACTTCTATCTGTTCGAATACATTTACAGGAAATAAACTTAAATCATACTACGTCGGAACACAGTCTTTTTGTTAATATAGTGTTCGCGAGGTACTTACTGTCTTCGAGATAAATGAAATACATTTAAACATGAACACATATTATATTAATCTAGAAAGTTGTCGCTGGTTTTATCAGCTGATCTCGGAGTTTTCACTTTATAAAATCCTTAAAATTGTACTTAGGATATCATTACAAATAATAATATCCCAGCAAGTAAAATGCCTACCCCGACGACGGCCCGACCAACTAGCATTCAGGGAATGATCGGCGTGATCCATAAGTAGCGATTGGTCGTCGGGCCATCTTCCGGGCAGCCGTCGGGGTCGGCATAAAGGCGTAACCCCGCCCAAAACCTACCCGCCGACATCGGCTTTTCGTGGGATTTTTTTAAAACCCGACGTCGGCTCGCTCGTTGGCTGACCTTCGCCGACCAAATGCCGACGTCACCTGACTTGCTGGGATAGAACTTATACAAATTATTTACTTCTAATTAAGTACATCACAATACCGCTATCAAATCAGAAAATAATCATTAACCATATCATATCCACTCTCTCACAGTATTCCATAAATTTGAGATTTCCTCCGAACACCGCCAATCACTTATTCTGCTAAGTATCTGTCAATTGCGTGCACTGATTTGATATCATGTGCCCGATTAGTATCCAAAGATTTAAGCTCGTTCGTCTCATTTCCGTTTAATCTAAAATATAAAAAAACTTTCCGTTCTGGCTTGTCGCTATGCGGTCCAGTTTTCCATTTCTCATTCTGGCAACCAATTAATTTGATTTTACTTAAGCAATGCTCATATTTCTTAATGGTATTACCTGGAGCATATGCCAAGTCGAAGTGCGTTGATGGACAGAGGACGAAGATATTTTTCTCTTAGTCTTACTCTTACCCTCTTGTCTATTTCTCATCTTCTTGCTCTATTTTATACAAAAACATGTCCTCTGGGCATTGGTTTACCTGCAAGTAACTTTCCACAATGTCAGGCCGAAACTGCCCTTCGAAGTTTATACTCGGGCACTATCAACAAAAGGTCAATACAGGAGAAAAAAGTTGCTGACATGAAAGACAAGGTAGAAAAAATTGAAATCGAAATTTCAGTTAATCTTGCATTAATACAGTGTTTTCGTTAATGGGATGGATACACTTGCGAACTAGCGCCAGGTCTTCACTCAGCACTCATTATCTGTGAGTTTTAAATATTCAATTGCGCATTCATCTAACTTATCACCTTATACATTTTTCAAATATGGTGTAACCTATGTCTAACTCAATCGGAGTGCTCTTGGAAGTACTTATACTGTCGTAATTTCCAATCGTCCATGTTAACAGCTTGTGAAAGCACAAAAATCACAGCAATAGACTTCTACTGTATGAATTTTGACTACAAACGGACCGAGTAACGGAAACTTTAGGAGTGTGGAAAGCATGTTCAACTCGCCACAGAAAATAATTACCAAAAGAACGTCATCACAGGAAGAGAATAAGCATAGTAATATTCGTTTTCAAAAATGTTTTTACCGTTACGATTAGAATAACTCTTGTTGTGTGAATAATTCTTAAGGCTAACTTTCCTTGCAGGCGCGCTGCGTGCTTTGCTTGCGATTTCTATGAGCAGCCAGTAGAAAACGTACTTAAACACGTGTTTCAATTGGCTATTCACACAAATCGCTATCAACGCACGGTTACATGAAAAGGTAGCCTAAACAGTAAAGGTACGTTTTCCTCCAAGGGTCTGTGGCGCGTGACGCTGAGCGTCTTCAACTCAGCGTCACACACTTGAAGGAAAACGTAACTATAAGAGAAGGGGCCACGTTCACGTTTGAGATTTCTATGTCTGAGAAATCAGAGATTCTGTCAAGATTTTCAATTTGGAGGGATGTAATTTCGGAGGGATGGAGGGATGTAATCCAAATTGGAGGATTCAATTTGGAGGGATTCTGTCAAGATTTTCAAGTTAAGGTGGTGTAAGAAGAGTTTTGCGTAGTATCTAAATTTTCGAGTTGGGACTATGTCCTCAACGAATTGGAGGGTTGACACCACCACCGATTTGGAAGGTATGGCAGAATATCTGCCTACGAAGAAAAATAAAGTCTCACCTGACCACCAACCCGCTTAGGTTCACTTACGCTTTCTCGGCATTGCAGGTTCGTGAACCATGTGTAAAATGTTGAAAACGCCTACAGAAGCATAAGCGATCGTTTATTCATAAGTAGTAGCAGCATATATTAATGTCTCTTTACAAAAAGAAGAAAAACTCGCATAAATGGGGATCGAACCTGGACCACCCACTGAAAAAAAACGACAATCTACTGCCTAATCCACCAAGGAACTGCAAACACACGTTTCTGAAAGGGTATTTAATGTAAACTCAGTGTTCACTGTAGAATGTATGGCTTTTCCCTCCGGATTGATTACTGTCGCGAGACACTCCTAGGAAAGCTGTAGTAAACAAGTGTAACCAACTACATGATAAAATGTGTAACCAAACGCGAGTTTTACGCAAATTTCTGTTATTATTATTTTGTACTTTATCTTTCGTATTAGTAGCTAACTTTTTTGCATTTGACCCTTTTGTTTATAGTATCTGCAAATGTACAAAACTTTGAAGTGAAGTTGCGATCTAACGTTGCGAAATATTTATTACCTTTTGAGCTTGAAACGATAAAATTCCCAAAATTGACTTGAATATGTTTTTACATTGAATAATGTAATGCCTTTAACTTGAAGACAGTACATCATGCCGGTAAGTAGCTGTGTTTATAGAAAGTTTTAAGCAAAAATAATGAAGATATCATATAATACGTTCAAGAATGGTCCCATCTAGTTTCTGGCGAATATGGTTCTGCCAAAAAATCATTGTCGCCATGCAATGCAGTAAATCGTAGATAAGCGGATCAATGGGTCTCAGGAGGATTTTCAAGAAAGTAGAATGACTGAAAATTTTGAAGTTTTCTCGCCATAGGAGGTTTCACCTTCTCTATTTTGGAAGAGCATATCAACGTACAAACAAACATACACGAAAGTCGCCCTGAAGACTCCTTTCAGCTGGTAACTGCTCGGATGATTATAGAAGTTTTAGTTTTCGCATTTTATATATCTTTGTGCATTCTAAAGCTTCTACTTTCATCCTTTAAGCTTGGAGAAGACAGAATGAAGAAGCGATGCTGTTTCAGGTATCGATCCAATGTCCCTGGAATCCTGGTTCTTACTAAAAAGGAGAAGAAAGAAGTCTTCGCCGTCTGCATACAATAGTTCTTGCTCAAGAAAGATCCTTTGCTGTCTCCCAACGAATGTATGGTTTTCATTTCCATCCTTGTATTACTAAAAACATGAAATACGTTCTGCAGTACTTTCAAATACTTACTTTAGCTGTTCCACCCGGTCACTCTCTTTCCCTTCCGAAAACATGTTGATCTACATAATATGTTGAAGTTTTCATCTTTCTGTTTTCATTATAATTCTAATTATATATAGATAGATATGATATGTAATAATTTAATTCCCAAAATGGTCGTCTGAAAGCAAAGTTTGCCTACCTGTAACCCAAGTGGGCTGTCGCCTTTGAAATACTCTCCTTGGGAAGCTGTGCGCTTCATGAGACAATAATGCTACTCCCGAAAATAATGATAAAAATTCGTTTTCTGGAATATCTCGCAGAAACATTTATCACGTTGCTTTGAAAAAAAAATCAGCAAATTCTTGGTCCTTCAGGACATTTTTTTAAAAAGTTTGGAAACAGTAAGAAAAAGGGAGGCAACGTCAGGTAAATATGGGGGATGGTCAATTTTTATAATGGATTTCTTAGCGAAAAACTCCCGAACTCATAACGCATCGTGCGCAGGCGCATAGTTAGTTATCTGTCAAAACTCGAGGCACCATTTTTGCAGGAAGTTTACTCATTTCCAAATCCTTCGTTACAATCTGTCGCAGTTTTTAGCCCCACTTCAATCTGAGGGTGTAGTCTGTCCACATTTGGATTTCTCCTTTGCGTTTTTGGCTGCCCACTTCTTGGATCATCTTGTACATCTTGTCCTTCCCTAAATTGCCTATGTCATTTAAAACCACTCGAGTTCTTTACAACATAATCAGCATAAGTCACTGTTAATAGGGCTAACATGCCACCAACACTCCGACCAATCTTCAAATAAAGCTTGATGCTTATTCCAGAATAGAATCCAGTGATTTATTGATCTTGCCTAGGATAGAATCTAATGATGAACGTTTGTTATTCTGGCGATGAACTTGCGGGTTCCGTAAGCCATAGAACTAGGGCCAATACAGTTTGAATGAGAGATCACCTGATTTATGTAGACGACATAAAAAGATCAGGGTGAGGGCAATGCAAGTCAGGGTGCTTTGGTCTCTTCTACACTAAGCACCCAGTTGTTCTCACTACCCATTAGTCACCATCCCTTCATCTCTTTCAATTTTCGATCTTTTAGCACGTCATTCATTCATCACTTTTTCGGTCTCCCCACTATCCTCCTGGAAAATCCCATATTATCTTTGGTATTGCTATGCCAACCATTCTTTCTATCCATTTGATTAATATTTGACCTTTGATGAAACGTATAATAATCCGCCCTTTCATTATTACTTCCTGCTCTTCACTGTATCATTTCCTCCATATACCGACTTCCATAACTGGTCCGTAGATTTTATGCAAAATTCATTTTTCATATCTTCTGAGTGCATTTTCATTTACTGTTGTTTGTGTCCACTTCTCTTCAATAACTGGTTCCACTAATGTTCTACATACCTGTTTTATTAATATTTGTTGATATATATCTACTTTATATCCGAAAATGACCGAAGTACCGAAGGTTATGGGTTCTCTTTCCTGCTTTTATTCTTCTTGAACGAATGTGGTCATCTATTTTTCGCTGATTATAACATTTTCTAAGTTAGTGAAACTGTTCATCCCTTATTATTTTTATCCCGTTTTGAAAAGTTTTCTTCTTGCTTCAGACGTTTATAATATACCGATAAAATTCGATTTTATTCTGATATACCACTAGTCTCATTTCTTTGTCTTTCCTTCCAAATTTCCAATACTTTTATTAGTCTTTGTTCTGATCTTGTTATCATTATTACTATATTATCAGTATATACACATATCTGACTAGATTTACTGAAGATGTTCTCTCTTTGGTCTACTTGTCGTTAAGTGTCAATATAAAGAGAATAGTTGACAATCCACATCCATGTTTAACACCAGTGTTGGTTCCAATGCCCTCTGTAAGTTAATTTCCGATTTGTAATTTAGCATTCGAGTTCTTCGTAATTATTCCAACTATCTTAGATAACTTCTTTGGTACGATATTTTCATTCTGTTCATAACTGTCATTACCATTGCTCCATTTATACTGCCAAATCCTTGTTCGTAGTCCACGAAAAAGTGTACTCGAATTGATTTTAAACAATATTGTCTTCCTTTGAAAAAATATGGTCTGTTGTGCTTCTATTTTAAGGAAACCTATTGATATTCTCCAATCAGCTTCTCTGAATATACTTTGATTCTTTCTTGTATATCTTATACGTTATATTCAACAGTTTCACACCTATGCACTTTTCACATATTGTTTTATCTTCTTTCTCAAGTATGGGCACTTCCGTCGTCCAGTTTTCAGGAATTCTTTCAGCTGTTTATATTTTCCTTATTTGTGTTTTGTGTTGGGTTAGCTGTTGCTTACATTATTTGATTAGCCAATCCTTTCAGAATTTCTTTACCATGACTTAGTAATCTACTTTCTTCATCTTTACATCGTATCATTCTTGGCTGGAATCCTTTTTCCAATCCAACTGCTGTATAAAATTTCAGCCTTTCAATTTCTACATTTAATTGTTGTATTTCTTGCGTTTCTCCTTTTTTATGATTTGCTTCTTATTCTTTGTACACATTCAGTTAGATTGTTGTCTTAATTCTTCATATCTTTCACGGTTCTGTCTGGTTTCTAGCGTTTTCTTCCTAGCTCCGTTTTTTAGTTGTATAATATTTTTCACATTCTTGATCAAACCAACCTTCATTCCTTCCGTTTTTCTTTTCCCTATTGTTTCATCCGTTGCCACTTACAACGCATTCTTTATTTTCCACCAATCCTCATTTACATTATCATTTGTGTTAATTTCTTGAAGTTTAGCCGTCGGCGCTCTTTGGTAGTCTTGCCTTGCTATGGTATTTTTTGAGAACATCACTGTTTTCTTTTTGTCTTCTGAATACCTTTGCTATTCTCTCCCTAAGTATTGTTCTCACTCTGAGAATTATAGTTTGGCTCTAAGTAACTTCAAACCTCCTTCACTAATGGTGTTAACATGATGTTACTGATGTTAACATGAACCGAATTTGATTAACATCTTCTGTTCTGGGCACCTTGCATGTTCCCACGTGGATTTTCTTACACAGGAATTATGAAATCTTTATTCCTTGCCGTATGTCGTATAGCATTTTACCAATATCATTACTAACTTCGTGTAAGGTACCGTATGTATTTCAGTAGTTGCTTCTGGTAATGTTCTTTCCTATTTTCTGCGTTGAATTCTCTCGTTGTTATCCAGTGATCGTTCTTGGAACCTTGTTACATACGTTATCCTAGGTTGCATTGAATTCCTCTTTATAGTTATCTTCTCTTCCTTCTGTCGGAGCTTGTACTGATACCATCTTTACGTTCCTGAAATATATTTTAACTCTTATTTTGCATATACTTTCGTTGATTGGTTCAAATTCTAATAGGCTATTCTTCTCTGGCCTGTTTTGTACTAGCTAGTACTGAATAATTCTATTTAATATATATCTCCCATTTTATCTCTTGGATTAAAATAAATATTTATGACCTTTAGGTATCTCAGGCTCTTGGCTATTAATTATTTATCTCTTGGAGTGTAATCATGTCAATTTTATACTGAGATATTCCATAAGCAGTTTCCGTAATTTTTCCGAGTTCCAGTGTTATTCTTACATTTCGTATAGCTATTGTCTAGTGCTTAACATTTGCATAGGCCATTTTTACCATCCAGAGACTCCTCCCGGGTTTCACAACATCTTTTTAAGGTTGTTAACCTCACGGCCAATTTCAATTTGAGGACTACGTTATTCTTTGTCAATGTTTTCTTTTCTTAGCCTTCTTAATCTCTCTACTAACTGCAGAACAGCAGTGCCGGTTTTGGTTCACCATACATTTCTCCGCTACCTCCATATTTATGGGTATTCATGTATCCTCCAGCTGAGGAGGCCACACGAAAGCATGAAAAATCCTATGTTAAATATTTTTCAGATGCTAAGGTTTTTTTTTTTTTTTTTTTTTTTTGCATGAGCTTGTACATCTTTAATTATAACGAATCACAATATCTTACTGAAGTGAAATATAGATCTTAGAAAAAGTCAAATCACAAAAAACAATTACATGCATAGAAAAGTTACTTTTCGTTTTAAAAAACTGTCCAGGAAAGTCGGAGCTAGGGCTGTCAAAAATATCGATTTTCGAAAACCGACAATTCGGTATCACCCATACCGAAATATCCACAAACCGAAATACTGAAGACACTGAAATACCAAAAATGCCGACATATCGTTATTCTGAAAAAAAAAAACGAATATACCAAAATATCGATATACTGAAACATCTAAATATCGATATACCGAAATACCGAACAGTATCAATATACTGAGCAATAGCGGAATATTGAAATACCGAATTCTTCTGAAATTTTCTGAAAATAAATACTAACAACTTACAGTATATAATAGAGAAAGTAGCATGACAGAGCTGAAACCAGGTTTGTTTTGGTGACCCGGTCTGATCCGGAAATAGGTGATCCATTCTAAACTCGACCCGGTCTGAGAACTTAATGAGCTCTAGTTTCGTACTTTTTCATGCTCTGGGGTTAGCACCTCCGGTCCCGACCACCCCTCAAACGCAAAGACATAATCGAAAGCTCTACTTTGTCCTCCGGTTGACGAGATCTAAATCTGATTATCGGATTAGGTCGGGTCCTAAGAATAGACCCGATCCAAAACTTGACGTACTGTGCTATAAACACAATAATTCTAGTCTTGATTGGAGAGCCAACGTCAAACAACTGTCTGAACACTTAGGGCCGATGCTAGGACAAAGTTTAGACTTAGGCTAAGGTAGGTTCAGGTTTAAACGTTAATTTGGAATGCCACAGTTTAGTCTAAAATTATTACGTCTACGTCTTTGGAATCGGGCGTTAGTGTTAATTTATAAGCATTCAATTTGAATATATTTTATGGCCCTTAGGCAACTTTGGGTCATACAGGTTGGATGATAATAGGAAAATTGATGGAATGAAGAAAGTGAAAGGAAACGGGACAATCTCGAGAGAACCACGCACATGGTATTTGTCCACAACAAAACCCACATGGCATGAGCCGGGGACCCCAATGCACCAGGAGTGAGCACTCTACCTCTGTGCCACCGCGGTCCCTTATAAGTAGTGAAATAGATTCAGCAGTGGTGTGTTTCAGCCCTTGCGGCGCCAGGACACAATTTCTCAAAGCCTGACGTACGTATCTCGTGATGGTAAACAGAGGGCAGCACCGTCCATATATTGCCCATTTTCGTGATTTCTTTCGGTATATCGATATTACGATATTTTCGGTATTTCTGTATATCGATATTTCGATGTCGTTCGGTATTTCGTTCGTTATATCGGTATCGTTCGGTAAAACGATATTTCGATATCGTTCAATATTTCGGTGTATCTATAATTGTCGGTATCCAAAACATACCGAAAGTCAGTATGAAAATCTCAATACCGATGGGAACTTTCCTTTGGTGCAGAAATACACAAAGGATTATACTTTTTAGGAAATTGCCCGCTGGTGTACACTACTCTAGGGGGTTGCTAAAATAGGCCTTTTAATGTGTCATTTGATTGTGTATATATGCAATACACCTACATGTACTTGCGGGGGGAGGGGACTGCATGGTGGTCGAAGAGAAAAAAAAGAGAGAGAGAAAGTTTCAGAGTTTTGTGAAAAGTTGTGGTTGAGATCCATTAGCTGTGGAGAGACGGTGCTGCCCTCTGTTTACCATCATCTCACTTACATCCACGTGGCGTAATCGATATGCTTGCTCCAGACCGGAGGTTTTCTGTCACGTGAATGCAAGACTGCTTACATTGTTTTTTCTTCTTCTTTTTGTCTCTTTTTAGCATTGAAAGTTCTTTTTTTTTCTGTTTACCTTTTCCTTTTATCTCTTCCATTTAAATACAATAGAAAGAATCCTACTAGTACTACGTACACTCCTTTTGTAAATGAATTTTTCAACTCAGCACCACCATTTAAAAAGAAAAAAAAGTAGTTCGCTCTTGCGAGCATAAATTTCCTATTGTTTATTTTATGCAGATTATTGATTCGTTTATTTATAGAACATCACTTATTTCAGATGAAACAAGTATCCAGATTTAAAATAGGTTTGAACTGTCAACTACACGGTGTACAAAAAGCAACGTCGTCTTATAGAACAAACTTGTCTCTAGTAGGTGAATGGAAACGCTTGCTACCTTGTAATCAAAGAATCACGGATTCGATACCCGGTGGAGATAGGACATATATGTATCGACGCCCATTTCCCAGCGCAGAAGTTCTACTCCGTTATCCTGATGCTTTGTTTCGATTACTAAGAGCGATGGTAAGAATTATGGGTGAAAGTAACTTACGTAAAGACTATGGAACTGAACTTTGTTTTCGTGGTTGTGATGTTCAATTTTGACTGGAGCTGCCATCTGGTGAGTATTCCGGAACTAAATAAACGGTTACCCGACACAGGGGTTTAAATTATAAAATAATCAACATAAAATAATTGATTGTAGCGTAACATTTTGTAGATTAGTTCTGCCACCATTCTTCTATAGTAGCGTTTCTCAACCTTTTTCATGTCGCGACACCCTTTTACCATACCTTTTGGCCGGTGACCCACAAAAGTAATTTTCTTCTTTCGTTTCACTTTGTATGAAATAGCCTTCCTCCTGAAGGCTTCAACACACAAACACAAATACAGACTTGTTAAAACGAAAGTTTTCAAAGATATTTTGATGAAATTTTCTACAGTTGCTCACGAAACCCTGACGATTTAACACTGTGAAAATAATTTTGCTAAATTAAATTTAACTCCCTGTTTGGTGGTTGAAACTGAAAAGTGAACCTCGCTTATGGGAAAATACAATGTTAATTCAAAGGAACACTTTTCCTTGTCTAATTTGGTTAATTACCAATAAATTAAGTCAGACTGTGATTTCTGTCAATAAGATATTGTATCATCTCTCAATCTTGATCTGCAGCATTTCATAAACAGAAATCATCGTCTGACTTAATTTCTTGGTAATTAATAAATTTAGACAAAAAAAAAACTGATCCTTTGAGTTGGTATTGATTTTTCCTTAAGCGAGGTTCACTTTTGAATTTGAATCACCCAAAATAGCGGTTAAATTTTGTTTTGGAAAATTATTTCTACAGTGTGAAAATGTCAGGGCTTTGTGAGTAATTGTAGAAAATGTCATGGAAATATCTTGAAAACTCGTTTTTACAGGTCTGTTTCTCAGTTACAGGCATTACTAAAGAGTCTGTATATTAAAAACGTGGTATTTAATACAAGGATGGGCACCTAACTTTTAACGTAGAACTGAAAATGGCGTAAATTTAATCGGACATTTTGAAACTAGATAAATCAAAAGAGGCTAAGATCTTGCGCATACATAGTAAACTTGTGCAATCTTGCGTAACGTTTTAATTATTCTTGTCCTTTTTAATTTTGTGTGACATTTGCTTTTCATTTGAAAACATGACAGTTGATTTGCCGCGTTTGATAATAAATATTTTAATTATATTACCGGAAAACTATTCAACATATTATATTATCTTTAGTAATTATAAAAACAAGAACCATGTATTTTTTTCACCTTCTCTCGCGACACTTGCACACAACCCACGACCCCCTCGGGGTCGCGATCCCCACTTTGAGAAACCCTGTTCTATAGTATGAAAGCGATGCTTATTACTAGGACGTGTCTTACTAATGTTACAAGGCAACCGTCGTAAGTTGACACTGGTTAAAATTGAAACCCGTGTAACTTGCATAAACGCTACTAAGGAAGAAAATCGTACGCCAAGAGAAGAAAAGCGCAAGATCGGGATGAATGGAGAGGGCTTAATCTGGTTTGAAGTTCCTGCCGCTTTCGGCAGGACACTAGTGATGATGATTGTCTTGTATCGCGTTGATACAGGATTCAGGCGAGCTAGAGATGATGAATGAAAGATGGTAGCTTTCGAAATGTGAAACTGCAGAAGTTTGCACACTCTCTCCAGTACACTATTATGTCGATCAAAATGTCGCGTAAGCTGGAATATATATTACGTGGAATATGGAATAAGAAAGAAAGCGGTTCTGGTCTTACTTCCATTTCAGTATTCATCTGATATAACTGAAGAAATGCAGGGGTCGGATCTCAGTCAGTATAGGCAATCCACAAATTCTCACTGTAAGCCTTCAAATCATGAGCCGACTATGTTTAATCCAAGTACAATTCACTGCAATGAAGAGAAGAAGAAAAGTGCACTTCTTATAGACTTTAAACTTGCGATGGCCACTTCCGGGAAAATAGTTTTCAGGTTTCCGGAAATAACACTTTCCGTTTTCCGGAAAATTTTATCTTCACCGTTTTCCGAGAAAAATTTGTTTTCAATTTCCGGGAAAATCTTCGTTTTCCGTTCTAAATTTTCCGGATTCCGGAAAATGTGGTCATCCCTACTTTAAACCAGCCAAATTTTGATAATTTCTAAACATTTTCACCTTCAACCAGTATTTTACGGCATTTTGTACATATCTTGCATACAAGTTAGTGTTTCAATAAGCGATTTTGATGGCCTGGAATTTGTTTATTTAAGGCCTTTAGGCTCAGGCCGTGATAGGGGGAGGTGTAAGGATGTGGGAAGGTGTCGTCCAGAGAGAAAGAAACATATTGTTGAGAGTGAGGATGAAATTCGGGTAGTCACAGTGTTAAACTTCTACTTTCACCAACTGAACTATTAGAAACACAGTATCAGAGCTGAAAATGGGTCACTTTTGCTGATCCGGTGACAGCCTGACCTGGAGGTAGGTTACCCGATTTACCCGGTTTTGACCTAAGTGACCCGCTGATCCTGTCTCGATCGAATGTGATCTGGTCTTGTTCGGTTATTCCACCAGACCCCTGTGGGGGTGTCGCCGGGTCCCAAACATACACCCAGCCGAAAACTTGATCCAGTGATCTGTTTAAGCTCTGATCAGTTCATTTGTAGAGGGACAAGTATGCGCCAAATGTACACGTGCACAAAATGTACAAATATTCAAAAGATATCTTAGAAAAACCTTTCACTTTTTGTGGCCACGCCCTAATCCCCTTCATGTTTAACCTTCTCCATCTCTTGGATCTGCCTCTCGTTTACCTTTCACTTTGCTTATTGGTTTTTCCACTATGCCTTTCACTTTTCAATCGAACTTCTCTTCTTCATCTTTTCCTTCCTTTCTCTCTTTCGAGGATTCCTTTTTCATTGTTACAAGAAACACTCACCAAGCCCGATTTTGATGAAAATTTGTATGTAGATACAGTGCCTACAGCCCAAATTATTCTATAGCTGCTATGGTCGACAAATATCGACAAGGCAACCCCGAGAAAGATGTAACATCAAGAAAAAAGTAAATCGAAACCAAAATACGGAAAACGCAGTTTCTTTTACTGTATATTGAAAGCAAATGGCCATTAATGGATACTGGATAGGAGGCGATACATGCAGGAGAGTATGATGACAGTGACCGCCATCTTGAAAGCGGCCATCTTGACTATGCTTCAACATTTTTAAATGGCAAGTGGGCCATGTGATATATCAATCTGTGCTGGATTAGTTTTGATATAACTCTAATCCTGTACGACAAAATGACACGTGAAATTGACCTGGATAATGTGCGAATCGAATGATGAAAAAAAAAATCTGTTGAAACAGTTGAAGGAACGAAAACCAAACGATTACAGAAGAGGTACCTCTGTGTTGGAAAGTATTATCTTCGTGTCCATCAATTTGAATTACAAGATTAGAGTTATGTCAAAACCAACTTCGTTATTGGGTTTCTTGGAACATCCCAGCACAGATTGATATATCATATGACCCACTTACTATTTAAAAATTTTGAAGCAGAGTCAAGATGGCCGCTTTCAAGATGGCGGTCGTTGTTGTCGTACCCTCTAGCATGTATCGCCTTCTGTCCAGTATCCATTAATAGCCATTTGCTTTCAATATATGTATATATTACAGTTTGCAAAAGAAAAAGAGTTTTCCCTACTCTGTATTCGATTTACTTGCTCTCCACTTTCCACCTTTCTCGGGTCCCCTTGTCGTTATTTGTTGACCATAATTTTGGCTGTGAAGGTTTACCTACGCACTGCACGAATTTTTTCCAAAATCGGGCTCTGTTACTTGGTGAGTGATCCTTCTTAGTCCTTCATTCCAGTTCATAAATCTATTTTCCCATTTCCTTTGTCTTTCTTGCCTCTTTCCATCTTCTTACCAATATTATGTTTTTCTTGTTCTAGAATTTCTGTTTCTTTTCATGCAGTTTTGTGCTCCTTTTCCTGACAATGTTTATACACCGCATTTCCTTCTCTTTCTAGTCTTACATCGTCCGGAAATTGTCTTTTTTTCTTTTATTAAAAAAGATCACCAATACAGAACAAAGAAAAGAGATATTTCCAGATTTCATATTAAAGGTAATTACATTAATATATTTTTTTCTTTTGTTCTCTTTATTAGGTAAGTCCCTGTTCACATTCGTGTAAACTGTGTTGAGAACCATGTGTTAGGACAAAATACCCTGTGTTAGTACATCAGAAGAATACTGGTGAGTGTTATGTTTTAATTAATTGTATGTACTCGTACTTTCTACCAGTACATCTCTAAGCTTTTATCACTTTCTTTTTCGGGCCAATCATTTAAGTTCAAAATCAATTCTGTAGCAACTAGTGCATTGATTTATATGAAGAATTGTTTAACTTGCCTTCCCATAATTTCGACGCGTTTGTTTTTCGGCCTGGCAACAGTGTGCTGTTACTAGTTTGTTTATCGATATTCTCATTTGTTATTTTGGAGCGACAATATTTCTTCTCGTGAATACGCTTTGAGTTTCGCCATGGATTTAGATACTGGGGATTAATCGATTAATCTTGTCTGGTGAATTGGGATTTACTTGCGTATTATTGGTTGGCCTATGCCCGGGTGTATGGAAGCAAAGAATGGATGAAGATCTAGCTAAGGAAAAGAGGAGGAAGATTGGAATATTTTAAATAAGGTATTCTGCGGAACGTGATGTTCAGTTGTCTTTTTAATCAATTTCACCTTCCAGGTAATCATGGCTTGCGCTGGCTTCAATTTCGGATCACTACAAGTAGATCCGTCTCCCGTATCGAGATCCATGCAGTTTTGCAGGTGTTATTCGTTTGTTTAAGAAAATTTAGTTTCAGGTGATAAAAAAAGAACAATTATGACATATTCTTTTGTTTGAATTTAACCGAAGAATAAAAATGTAGCAGAGGTGGTTAGAAACATTTGTACCGCGTACGGGGGAAAATGCCATCAAGAAACGTAAGAAAAACAAAATGTTTTTGCGTCTCAAATAAGAGCACTTGAATTCAGTTGATTGTCTGCGTGCAGAAAGATCATCAGGCGTTTGTTGATGAACACAGTTTAAAAGCTTTAATCAACTATGATATAGTCAATCAACTCAAGAATTAGCAAATGTAATGAATTGTGAACAATCAACTATCGTGCAATATGTGCACTTCATGGACAAGACTCAAGAAATAGGTGATACAGCAAATTTCGAACGAAAAGACAGAAATCATAATACTGTATCAAATAAGTTGCTTCATGGTAATGCCCGCCCGCACTCTACTAGCATGACAAAAGCAGTTATCCAGGAGCTCGGTTGAGAGTTCATTCGGTATCCCCCCAATTCCTCTGACTTTTCTCCCTCAGATTGCCACCTTTTCTAGTATCTATTCAATAATCTTCGAGGTATCTCCTTTGATAACGTAACAACTCTTCAAACTTAGCTTGAAGACCTCTTCAAAACTATCAACGTTACCAGACAGTCATAGACGATGAAGAAGACCGTATAGTTCCAAAGTCGATACCTATTTTAAATATAAAATATCTCCTAAAGTGATCGACTTTGTATTGTGTTTCGATATTGAAATACATACTTAGGGACTACCATTACACTATCGGATTGGTGTGCTACTGGACCTTGGTTCGATCCCCACGCAGGGCAACGTTTTCATTTTTTAAGAAGTATATTATTTTTTCCTTTCTTGTACGGTCAAGTCTATTTCAACTTTGATGCTTGTAAACAAGACTGCGTGATTGAACCTTATTTAAGTCTTCTTGGCTCGATTCGCTAAGCTTGCAGAAGTTGTCACTTGTCAAAGTAAGTTTGATTCACTTTTGAGTCAGTCAAAATTCCTTTGTGGGAATACACTTGCTCCTTGACAAGAGTAGAAATACAGCTTTAAACATGAAAATACTATACTTTGCAATTACACAGTTGAACCAACGTCCATCTCCTCCCATCGTTTCTTTTAAAAACACACACACACAAAAAAAAAGACAACAAAAAAAAAGTCTCTAACGGGATACTTAATAATTTTTGCCAAGATGAAAGATGAAAGGAATTTAATGATGTATTTTGTACACGTATGCATTCAACAAGCAAAAATTTCCGGCTTTCAAACTTAACCACTAGAAAAATTACTGCCGCCCGGGGCACTTTAAATCAATCTGTCGTCTCTTCTTCCTTGCAATTGCCATCTCCCCACCATTCCCTTTACCACACAAACAACATGAGATTTACTATTGGAGTCTGAGCACGTGCAACACACGAAAAATATACATATATAGATAGCAATTATAACATTTTGCTTGGAAGAAACCATATGTATGTGTCGCGGGGGGGGGGGGACAGCACAGTGTAATAGCATGCAAACAAAACAAAAAGCTTTATAACATGACTATATGAGCGCCCACATAAGATAGTGAATGTACTGTATACATGCATGTATGTATGTGTATATGTGCGTCCTGTGTATGTGTATATATGTTTCAGGGTTGCCAGCTATCTCGATTTTTCTACATCACGGTTACAACAATCCAATACTTCGATATTTCCAAGTGCATTGCAATAACATATTGCAGAAAGTATTAGAGTATGCGTGTGGTAGCATATATAAAAAACAATTTAAAAAAACTTTTACACATATTCTTTTTTTAAACAATTCGTACTAAAAAAAATGTTTATGCATGACTAAAAAGAAAAGCATAAGGCGCCCCCTCCTATTCTTTTGCTTTTAGCCATGCATAAACATTTGTTTTTAACCTTTTTAATAGGAATTGTTTAAGAAAAGTATGTATTTAAAAAGTTTTTTTTTTAATTATATTTTTTTCTATTTATTTCGGTGTTCGGATACTTTTTCTCATGCTAATGTGTTGCGACCCAAATTCTAAAGTATTCTGCAACCAGTCAAACGCAACATTGTTGCAGGCTAGTATTTATCTTAAGATAGGGAAGTCCATTTAAATTATAGAAATATATAGAAATATATGAAAGTAAAAATGGAATATTGTATTGTCACCCGACTTACGTCGCTGTGCAAAATTTCATCATTGTATGATGTCGGGAAATGAGTTAAATTAACGTCGTAAAATTTGAGATCACCACGAACCATTGTGAACTATAAAGAAAAAAGTCTATAAAAATGATCCTCCACAAAAGAACGCCATTAAAGACATATAGTCCCTTTAATACCAATCTAAGTCAATGAAGATTTCGGTGATGTTCTTCCTGGTTGAAGAAATGGCTATATCTCCTATAAAACCTACACTTTTAAAATTTTTGTAGACATAAGAAGGAAATCCGTCAAATTAATATCTCAGTTAAGAATGAAGTCTCTAAAATTCTTATGACTTAATATTGTACGGTTATATAATCACTATCCTGTCTGCTATCCAAAATTCCAATATTTTCTTTCGTCTTTTCATAATTTTCAAAAAGCGAAGAGAAAGTTTAGTGCAGACTCGTAATATCTAAAGTTGCCGCAAGGTGGCACCAGCTATCCTTAAAGTGCAGATATCCCGAAATGCTTGCTGTTAGGTTTAGTGTGCCTTCAAAAGACGACACTTTTATACAATGGCTGTAGACTGATCCAGAAAGAAAATCTCGATTATAATGAAACATTTCAAAAGAGAACGCGAACCATTACTTTTAGAACTTATGCCACTGATAGACACTCGAGCTGGCAACAAAATTATTCATTTGATCCTTATTCAAAACAGTTATTGAGATAATAAATATCTTCGTCCGTATCCGAAAAACTAAATCCCACTGATATATAACAATTCAGTAACACACGGATACTGAAAATAGAAAAAAAAATGTTATATCAGGATATTTTAAAACTTAAATTTATGGGTCAACAGTGTAAATGGACAAAGGAATAACTTAATGTATCCGAATAAATGTTCGATTATCCGCTTCACAATAAATTTGTCCATTCTTCGTACTTCAAGGATTGATCCGGATAAAAGTTCCATTAACCTGAACCAAGATCATCATTCGCATAGTCCAGTACTTGGAAAGCAGATATTCGCATAACAAATTATTCAGCAAATCGAATATGAAGTTATCCCGATATGAACTACCTTAAAGGTTAATGTAAAGCAACGATCTCCAACAAAAGATGGCAGCACTACCTCCGTACATATCTAATATATTTTTATCGTTGCACGAAATCGCAAAGCTGCTTCTACAAATTCAAATCTAGGGAGTTCAAACTTCCATAGATGAAAGTTCATAACCAGTTCAAGAGTTCAATCGATGCCAATTTTTTATTTTCTCTTTTGTTCATCGTTGAAAGAGCTTCATTGTTATAGGTTTTGATATTCACAACAACAATCAAGCAATTTCAACAATGAAGATAAACGAAAATTTAAAAATCCACATTAATCCAACTCTGTAAATGGTTATGAACTTTCTTCCCTGGATGTTTGAACTCTCTCGGCTTGAATTTGTAGGAGCAGCACTGAAATCTCGTGTAACGATAAAAATACATTAGACATATACGGATGTAGTGCTGCCATCTTTTGTTGAAGATCTTTGCTTTACATTAACCTTAAAGAAACCGTAACTTTTGTTTTTGTGCATGAGTTTTATTATTGGTTCTCTGGAAACCCTGGTAGGCGTGCCAGTATTTGTGTATATGAGCATGTGTGTGAGATGCATACGTACGTAAATACTAATCTTTTACGGCTTGTTATTTGCCCGCCGAGAAGGCATCTAAACATCCTTCCCCTCAAAAAAATCTTCCGCTCTTCTTGAGAGACGTAAAAGAAGAAAAAAATCTTTTAACCATCATTTGGTAGCAACATGCCAAATATGGACTCTGATTCAATTTTATATATTTGAATTTTCTTCTCCTTTTGGTCCTTTTGACGTTAAATGTAAATAAAAAACGAATAAAGAACACTTTAAATCTTTTATGAGGTTTCTTTTTCATGCTTTTATTTCCTGGTAGTCTGATTTCTGCAGACTTTTTATTTCGGTAATTATTAACCAAATATGGTTTTGTTCGGCTTCCCACCAAATTTTTCGGCTTCACAAGCTATAACAGCTATTGTTTTTTTTTTCTATGGACCTTATGCTTTAAAGATGACCTTAATGCTTTATAAGCACTTTTGACAGAAAAAAGAAAACTCTGACGTGAAGAATCCGAACGATTATTTTATTTAGTTTTACTTATATCAACCGCTGCTATGACGTCTCCACCGTCACCATTGGGTGTCAACCATTTTTTTGGTGCATTTGTGACATTTTCAGTTGTTTTAAACTTTTCGTAGAGAAGTTTGTTGCTGTACTTGTTTCATGCAAATGTTTCCAGACCTAAAGTTTTTTTCAAAATTCTTTTGTGTGGTTTCATAACTGTTTTCTTGAAGTTATGTCCCAGAATGAATGTTTTCTGCTCGAATTACAGCATGGTTTCTCACTGTTCGTAGTTTTTTCACTACTTAGAAAGAAGAAAATAGTATTTCTGCATAAGATTGCGTTACTTTCTGAACACCCTGTTGAAGCAGAAGTAGTTATAGTAGTAGTAACAGGCCTAGTAGCTATTAAATACATAAATAAATACAGTAAATACATATAAGTAATAAATGCACACATATATAAATAAACACACATATTGAATTAAATAAAAAATCTTAAAATTCAAAATTTCACGACCCATTGTTTCGTGTATTAAATTAACATATTAAACGCACAACACGTTTCGACTACATCTGTAGCCATTATCAAGTGTACTGTTAACAAAATTAATTTTCTTTTTATTATTATTATTATTATTATTATTATTATTATTATTATTATTATTATTATTATTATTATTATTATTAATATATTTTTTTAATATTTGAATTCCTATTGTTGCCAGACCATATTTATTTCGTACAGACGTAGTCGAAACGTTGTGTTCTATGTTAAATATGCATATTTAGCGTAATACGCGAGTTTAAAAATAAATTCTGTTTAAGTCATTGGACCGTGAAATTTTTAATTTTGTTCAAGATATGTGTACGACACGTGTACGTAAATTTAAATAAATTTAAAATATTTAAGTGAATGAAAAATTACATAAAAATAAGTATAATTAAATATATAAATAGGGGCTCCACAGTCTAGTGGTTAGAGCGTTGAACATGGTCCCGGGTTCAATTCCCGGCTGGAGCACCCCACTTTTCGGCGTCCACCCAGCGTCGTGAGACAAACTGGGGAGTCACGTGAATAAAAACGTAACGACCACTTGATCTAGAAAGCCCCTGATACGCCTGTTGTGGTCAAGGTAATGCGCAGTGCTGACCCCACGGCCGTTACTCAGGTGGACGCAGTTCTACCAACCGCGGACAGATGGCGTTGGGGTAGGCTCAGGGCCTTACGGTCTGTAACGCCAGTGGTTATTATTGGTTGGTTAAATATATAAATAAACTTAATTAATAAATAAGCATATTTAAATGAAAGAATAAATAAAAGAAAATGGGTAAAATCTAGAGTTATGACTATTCGAATATTTCGAAATATTCACCCGAATATTATTCAGTATTCGAAATTCCAAGTTCAAACATTGCGAATTATTTTCGTAGTACTAGTAAATACAGAAAACATTTTGGGGGATAAATTTCCAGGAAATATTAGCGGAATATATTTTTTCAATAACATAAAAAGCACTTTTTGGAAGGAAAATAATTACATTCGAAACTAAGAACTAGCATTTTTATTTGTCTTGGTTTGTTATTTAATATTTCCAATAAACAATTGTTCTTGAAAAACCCAATAATATATTTTTTTAAAAAACTAATATACCGGTATCCAAATCATGTACGTAGAAGGATTCAACTTCTTCGCTAATATATTGTGACTTTTTAAAGTTATAACAGTTAACTTTAAACATATTTGATTTTCTTAACCTTAAAAATACAACAAATCTAAACAGATATAAATAAATGGTAAGAAACATTTAGAAGCAAATAATAATTTTCCCAATTTTGGGAAGGAATTTAGATACTGCCGGGGAAATTCCCATATTTTCCCAAATGTTTGTTCTCTTCCCACCGGGAAAAGTCTCACTTCCCATTATTAAGCACACCAAATCATAATATCATCAAAAAATATTAAGTGGAAACCAAATTTTAAAAAATTCCCTTTTTTTTTACGACGCATCCAAAGATTAATAAATACATTAAAATCTCAAAATGGTAGCAGTAGCCCATATCTTTAGGAAAGCATTTTCCTTCAGACAAAAATACTAAATCGAGATTTTATGGGTGCATATCTTTTCCTGGCTATATTTCACCCAAAATCCGCAATGCTGCAGATAATGGTAATCTCCTCTTTCTCTTCTCCTTCTATAATGCCGCCATTTTTTTTCCTTCCGTCTCTCTGTTCCAGCTGCGGCAGTTTCGTTTGGTTTGAGTTTCAATGCAAGAGCTCAGACAAAGCCAGAAAGAGAAGGAAACAGTATTAGCATTCCTCTTCTCATTGAGACAAAGTGTCCGCAAAAGAATCGATCTCGTGAATGGGAAGAATGAGAGCTCATTAACACGTTTAACAACCACCAAAGCTTCTCTCAATTACAACTACTGCATGGCAATTGTTTCGAGGAAAGCGGGTCTCTAACATGGTTGTTAAGCCAGTGGGCACAACGGATGCTCAAGAACAGTGTTGCCACATTGAATGAAAGGTACCAAATGGAACTCTTTTCTAACTCTAAGGTTGGCTTTTCATGTGAGCGATACTCGCATGCTTGGCTTGCAATTTCTACGAGTAGCCAACAAAAATAATTAAACACGAGTTTTTATTGGCTAGTTGGCCCAATCGCAATCAAAACACACGCCTACCGCGTGCATGAAAAGCCAACCTAATTCTATTCCTTTTTGTAGAAGAGAAAAATGTCATTTTGTGGATTTACTTTGTGTGCATTATCATTCTGTCATTCTATCATTTACTTTTACTCGACAAAATAAGAAAAAAATATAAAGTTTATTTGTCTTCAATTATAGCCGCGTTAACACTGAACAAATTCTTAATTTTCGTTATTACGATGCTTTTTTTTTTTTTTTTTGGTTACGTTTGTGTGAAATTCTATGTTTGATTTTATTACTGAAAAGAAATAATGTCACTTCGATTTTCACAAAAAAATAATATATATTTTAATTGGTTTATTATCGTAATGTTTAAGAAAACTCTTATATTAGAAGTCAAAATAATGAGGTAGTTCCAATCTAGCTCCTAAGTTCTTTCTCTTTCGCCTAGGCAATTCGAAGTACATACCCAAGTAGCATATCCACGTCGGCCGATATGGACATATTGGACTTTACGACATCGATCGATATTGTTCAACGACATGGACCCCATATTGGATGGCAAACATTTTGGCCAATATCAGTCAACGATATCGTTCGACGTCGGACATCGACATCGTTCATCGACATCGCCCAACATCGGTCATTGACATTGTGAACATATATAGGACCAGCAACATAGACAAACCAACAAGAAATAGTCAAACACGTTAGAAATTGTAAAACGAAGTTACTGCTTACTCTGTAGCTAAAGTTACATCACTTCGCTGTGCTAATGGACTGTAAAATTTGTCGACCACTGCTAGTTTGTAAAATTGGCCTAGTATTGTTTTCCATGTTGCGTTCATGCTAAAATTTGTAGTTCCGCTCCACTGCAATCACTTCCCGTGTCTTCTGCTTTAACTTTTTTTTTAACAGTTTTTGCCAAGAAGTTAAAGAGTACAATGGACATGATTACAATGAAACAGCTTCAATTGAAGGAAATTATGTAAATAAATATAACATTAACTTATCCTCCTACTAAAGGGAACCTCTCTAACAACCACATGGCCTCGAGAAAATGCGCCACAAACGAAACAAAAGTGTAAAATGTCTCCCGGTTCTGGTGGTATTCGATAACCAGCATAGTAAATATTACTATAAATTTTGTCGGTTTATCTATGCACTTACAGTGACCAAAGCATCCTTGGGGAAATCACAATCAACTTTGTTTATGTCCTTCCCATGGAAGAACGTTATTTCTGCACTTTAACATGCTTCAACGATGAACTTCTTTGTCACCAAACAAAGCTGGCTGCGTGTTGTGAACAAGAAGTTATATATTTTATCACCAGAGGGATATAGACATCAATAAACGGTTTGCCCATATGGACCGACATTGATCAATATAGATATCGGTTAGCGACATGGATTGATATGGTTCCATGACGAGTGCTCTATTTTTAATTCTAATTTATTCACTACGAACAAAAAGTTTTGTAGAAAATCGATTTATTGTTTGCGCAATACTTACTATAGTTTTAGAAAATAGGTAAATTAGTGATACCGATATTTGATGTCGATGTCACATCCATCGACGTGAACTCAAGCGGGCCGCTCTCCAGCCCGCATTAACAATGTGGGGCGATATGGATCCCATGAGCGGCCAACGTACATATGCTACTGGGGTGGCTCCGTTTCGTCACACCGAAGGAAATGGTTTGGAACGTCCTTCGACAGGCTTCACATCTTTACGTGGCGAACGATGAATGCTGACCCGATGGTTTGCGCTACTTGGTTGCATGGGCAGTGAGTCAGCAACAGCACTTTGGCTTGCCCTCCGCCCCGATCTAATAAGAATTAGAGGAAGCATAACATTAGATTGGTGATTTATCCCCAAAATACGTTGAGATGGAGTGTTGCAAGCTGTGTCCGCCAGAATTTCTAATTTGAGGGAATGTGAAGGCAAAATCGGAAGAATGTAGAGTCAGCTGCTCATGATTTCGGCGGTCTTTGTAACGTAAAATTTATACATTTTGAAATGGTTGTGTAAATTTGGAGGGATGGCCATTTCCCTGTTGCTGTTTTGATGGAATTAAAGACTGCAACATTCACTTACACATGACAAGCAATTGATTCCTGTCATGTTAGACTTGCAATAAAACCGACGTTAGGATAGTCACGCTGCTAATAAAGTGGCTTTACACATCGCAAGATATTTTGTTTCTTCAGAACCATTCGCCCCCACTCCTCTCTAAGGAGAGCCCACATCGAAAGAATGTGGAATAGAAAGTTAACATCACTTTTGCGTTAACAACACTTTTGTGGGCTTACCGGGAGCTGCCACCTTTCGGACGAACCGTACCCCCCTTGTACGCCTCCCTTAGCTCCGTTTGCATCTTACCCTGGTTTATTGATATACATCCTAGCTTTCAGTAGCGTCTGTTTGGTATAATAAATCACTACTTTTATTAAATTTCCTAACGTGTATATACATTACATCAAGCAGGGGCTCCACAGTCTAGTGGTTAGAGCGTTAGACTCATATCCGCGTGGTTCCGGGTTCAATTCCCGGATGGAGTCCCACTTTTCGGCGTCCACCCAGCGTCGTGAGGCAAATTGGGGAGTCACGTGAATAAAGACGTGACGGCCACACTCGGTCTAGTAAGTCCCTGATACGCCGGTTCGTGGTTCGTGGAGTTGCGGAAGAAGCACTTGTCGATGTTGACCTCCTTCATGCCCAGTTATTGGCACTCACGTTCACTATACGTTTTCAAGACTTGAAGATGTGTACCACTTATTGGCACTGCTAAGCCCAGTACTTGCAATTTAGCACCCCTACCAAATATTTGTTCCTATGAAGCAACATGGTACGTGAAAATACTAGCGATCGTATTTGTATTTCTTAAAGGTTAGAATGACTATATTAGATTTTTTTTTTCATGTTTTATTTGCCTCCATGCCAAATAAATGGGCACTGTGGAAAGATTGCATACCAGTCATTGACACCCCATAGTAGCAACAATTAGTTTGCATAATGTACATAATGATGCACGCTAAGGGGTCTCTAAACATCTTTTTTGTTGTTAAAGAAGGAAAACCCTACCATTATTAACTCATAGCATTAAATTGCTAGGGAAAATAAAAGTGTATTCCTTACCTCATCTGCTTAGATTTAGATAAATTTGTAACTTAACGAAGCCTTCTTGAAATTATAACCTGAATCACGACCGATAACAATAGATCATATGTGCAGTTGAAATCATTAAAGAAACTACAAGCAACGTGTTGCGAACAATACCTGTTTTGCTCAAAGACTCTCGGCCTTATTTTTTTATTTATTTTTTAAGAAAAGTGTTGGGAGTGCCGATAACTGGGCAGTGGCAATTTGACGGACATTTACCATATACCTATATGCTATGTTTATAAAAGCGTCATATTTATAAAGAAAAATAGCCACTTATTTACTTATACGACAAATGTACACACTTATCATACTCGGCGAAAAAGAAACATATTTGTAGAAATATAACAATTCTCAACTACTCATTCTAGTATTTATTCTTTGTAAGATAAGATAAAATGAATTGTAAGGGTGGTAACAGCACTATGGCTTACGCCCTTCCCGAGTTTACCCTTTGTGTAGCAGATTATACAACGAAGTAACTGACTACCTGAAGATTATTGATTGCAAAGGGATTTAAATCAAAGTTATTCAGTTTGTTGGTAAATATGGGTAATTGTGCTGTCAATGATTATTTGAGTGACGACTCATTATGTAATAATTTATTGTGATGTTAATTTAAGCAATTTTAAAATTAATTATAATATCCTGTCTCATGGAAAGAGACACTGACGTGTCTTATTATGTATCAGAGAGAGGCCACAACCTGTATGTTTTAGGGCTGATTTTCATTAAAGCTTGTGTTGCTTGCCATTAGGGCTCATTTTCAAGCCCGCTTGCGTTGTTTGCGATTAGGGTGAGTAGCGAATTGAAACAAGTGGTGTTTCAATTGGCTATTCCCCCAAATCGCAAGCAACACAAGCTTGCATGTAAATCAGTCCTTACACAGACAAATAAATTTCTGTTCTATTCAATTCCATGTATTTACTATACATTTTTGTGTTTCATTTGATCATTTGTTGCCTGCAAGAGCTGGTAACACTGCTTGTGGGAGGGAAGAGATGTAGTGTAATTCCAAGTGGTAGAACTTGTAATTCGTTACTTCCAATGACCTAAAATGAATAGAAGAATGAGTGAGAATAAAAAGGAATTCTATTCGAATTTGTTTTGTTTTTTTCTGTCTGCATCTGGGTTCTGGTACTGTACCATTGATTTAATTAATCTTCACTGATTTAGGTGCAGTAAGTCCAGAGTTTAAGTTGCTGCCTTAAAAAAAAAGTATAGAACAGAGCTTGAAGCGAATCTAAGCGATGAAAATGAAAGTAATAAGAAAATAGTTTATGAATTGATTTGGACTTAATTGGACTCTACTATCGAAACTAGTTCAATAGTAGAACGATTCCACGCGTCACGCACTGACGTTCCGATTACACTTTTCGACTGTAATTACCTTACAACATATCTGACAAATTCAAAAAGGGGGACTAGAGCAAATGATATGAAAAAATTGATTGCTGCGGATCACGTTCTCGGTGAAAGAATACGTCAACAATAAAAATACTACAGATATGTATCGATATTTTTGTAACTCACGCCTACACTCTGACATATACATTTTCCCCAAACTATAAGAAAATATGGGCCCAACAAAATTTTCGAATATATCACATAAAAGCGGAATGTGTTAAGTTTTATTTTTAATTAAAAAATACAAAATTACATAAATATAATAAGCATATAGGAAGAATCTTGCAACATTAATTTAACTCATTTCCCGACGTCATACTATGAGGAAATTTTGCACAGAGACGTAAGTCGGGTGACAATACAATATTTCATTGTTACGTTCATATATTTCTTTATATTTATATATTTTAAAGGCATATTTTATTTTTAAATAAGAACATCTTTATCCTATAATAAATACTAGCTCGCGTTACCTGGTTGCAGAACACTTTAGGATTTTGTGACAAGACATCAGCTTACAAATATAAGGTAAGGAAAAATATCCGAACACCGAAATAAATTTAAAAAAATAATTTAATTGTTTTAAAGAACATATATTTAAAATAAATAAATGAAATAAAACAATTTGCACTAAAAAGTAAAAAAAAAATGTTTATGCACGACAAAAAAGAAAAGAATGGGGTACGCCAATTGAAGAATTAATAAAGTGACTGTATATGAGAGCGCACCCCATGTTTTTCTATTTATGCATGCATAAACAATTTTATTTTTTTACTTTTTAGTACGAATTGTTTTATTTTTTTAAAATATACTATGTTGTTTTTTTTTTAAAAAAAACTATTGTTTTATTCATTTAATTTTATTGGTATCGATCAGTCCAGTGACGCTTTTAGATAGAAGTCAGTGGTTATCATTATCGCGTCTAGATGTAACCAAATCTGAAAATCTCTGGTATTTGGTTCTGTATTTTAATAGTTTTCACTCATTTTGTGCTTATCAAGAGTAAATTCATTTCCTTATCTTTATTTCTTGTGTAAATTCCTGATTTCTTCTTGCTAGAAGAGTAAACAAAAATTTGTGTGAGGTGAGGTAGCAGGGGAGTGGCTAGGATACAGAGATATGTCTTTGATAATAATTTAATCTTGATTTCTACCTCGTCCCTCCCCTTCTTCTTTAAGTCAATGTTTGTGGCGGTTCTTTGGCACGCAGTTTCTTTTCCAAGTTATGAAAAGATTTATACGACACTAGTTTGTAGTGGCAATGACCTTCAAAAACAATTATTTATTACAATCTTTTCTTTCTCTGCTTTTTGCGGCAATTTGACTACGGAATGAGGCTCTTTGGACGGCTGTTTTGCTTCGGTTTTCTGCCTTTTGTGGTGACAAGAAGAAAAAAAAGGAATGGTTTGTTAAAGAGAGGGGGAGTGCAAAAGAAATATTGAGGAATTACATTTCCCTTCTGTTGTTGACGGGCATTGAACCTTTAGGCGGTAGCGGACAACGACAGTATCAATGCAAATGCATTTTTATAATGTGAACACATAGAATATTCATTTTTTTTATCTTCATTTTGAATTCAATGACCAAGTTATTACTTTCCATATTTTCACTTATCAAAAGTAATTCATTCCATTAATTTTTATTTATTTATGTAAGATATTGACGAAGTTCTTGGTTATACGAGTTACAATCTCTGAACAAGAACGTAGAAGGAGAAAGGTTCGTCGAGACAAGGAGTTAGTTGAAGCAATTTTTAGACGTTCCACAGAGGCTTGTGCTAAATTCGCCGTGTCAGTCAGTATCTATCTTAGTCCCTCCACAACATTTTGATTGAGACATAGCGTGAATGAAATTTACCACGTGTACCCGTGACAAAAAATAACTATGTAATTATCGACCATGCTTTCTTATTTCACTTTTAATTTTGGAGTGAGGAACATAATGAGATTGTACCATTGTTTCCCTTTGTTTAAGAAGGATTGTGATTGGATTGGATTGTGATTACATCCGTATTTCATATCTATCCAAATGTCAAGGTGATTACCGACAACGATAGTCGTGTGGTCTTTGCCATCAGCCCAGTATCTTCAAGGTTTCGGGTTCGAATCCCGGCGGTGGTATGGACGTTTGTGGATTTTAACAAGCATTGCACTCATACAATCGTGAGGGCTGAAGTCAAAAGATACTAAATCGGTCCATACAAAATAAAGTTTATCAAACACTTATGGTGTTTACATAAAGAACTTGTTTATCCAAACTATTGAACCATCTGCGTTATCCCTTTTTTCTTCCTGTACTGTGATCTCCGCAAATAAGGAACAGCTTCCCGTGCGTTGTTTCCATAATTTAAAAATTCTCATCGAGGACATTCAACTTTACGTACCATTGTCTTCTTTCAGGATTAGAATTAGGGATTTGACAAAAAAAAAAATATCGGTTATTTGGACTGAGGCAAGATGCACTGATTAATAGTTGGTTATTTGGTTGATAAGTTCGATTAACACTCACTAAAAGTTTCAGAAACATAGCTATCTTCAAATCAAATAATACATAGAAATATGAACTATTCAATCTTACTCATTCTCAATCGAACATAAACACAGATGAAATGGCATTATTTCTTTCTCTCAAAATTGAAAGTAAAATGAAGGGTGTCGGGAGAAAAAAAAAGGAATGTAACAAAACAGGTATATTGAAAAAGATTAGGTTTTAATTCCTTCATCGCTTAATGTTTAAGGTTAATGTAAAGCACGATCTCCAACAAAAGATGGCAGCACTATCTCCGTATATGTCTAATGTATTTTTATCGTTGCACGAAGTTTCAATGTTGCTCCTACAAATTCAAGCCTAGAGAGTTCAAACTTTCAGGGAAGAAAGTTCATAACCAATTCAAGAGTTCGATCAATGTCAATTTTTTTATTTTCGTTTTTCTTCATTGTTGAAATCGCTTGAATATTGTTGTGAATATCAAAACCTATAACAATAAACGAAAAATAAAAAATCGGCATTGATCGAAGTCTTGAATTGGTTATGAACTTTCTTTCCTGAAAATTAGAACCCTCTAGGCTTGAATTTGTAGGAACAGCATTGAAATTTCGTGCAACGATAAAAATACATTAAACATATACGGAGATAGTGCTGCCATCTTTTGTTGGAGATCGTTGCTTTACATTAACCTTGAATGGCTCGGCAAATATGTAATATGGTCTCCTGTGGTAATTTATGAGTTTTAACTCTCCATTCTTTGACAGTTTTGTAATTCCATTTTTCGCCAATAGAATATTTTCTCCCGACAACCTTCAAATAAGAAATCCCCTAAAAAATCTAAGTATTTATTTCTTGTCACATGTTTACTGAATTGGGAGAGAATTAATCAAGTGAAACCTGATATGTCAAGACGGGATTTACACTATAAGACGCCGCAGCGGTATTGGCACGGCGAAAATAGTATGGTGATATCTTTGTTTGTTGATAAGGATGCCAAGTTGAAAATAATTAGTTTCAAATTAATAAACGATAAGAGCAAGAAAATGTAAAACGTAATAAGAGAAAAAGGTTCACGCCGTTTAAGAACTGCGAACCACAAAGCAGTTTCACTAAAAAATCGCAAGTCTGAAAACGTGATATATGAAACTAAACCCGGCTTCAATCAACAGGAGAGAGAAAAGCAATTATGAGAACGGAAAATCGCAAAACTGATTTTGGAAATCAAAATTCCGCTTTTTCTTTTATTTCGTATTTATTTATTTATTTTTTTAATGACCAAAGAGCCTCCCGTAGAATATCATATATTTATTTTTAAAATTACTTACCTACCGTTCATTTGAGGAAGCTGGAACCGGAAATCATAGTTTTTACCCAGCCCCTAAGACGATGTGGAATCCAACCATATATGGTTAATTTCTATCTACCTTTTAGTTACTGATATCTAAGGGGTACAGACGAAACCGTTCATATGGAAGCGCTGGAACCGGAAGTGGACACAGACGCGAAAGTATATCGTTTTCCCCATCTTTTCAGACCATGACTAATTCATTCGTATATGGATCAACTCTGTCTCACTTGTAGTTACTGAGATCTAAGGGAAGGTGGTAACAGACGGACAAAACAGGATATCTGTGTACCTACTCCAGTCATAACTGTTTATACAGAAGAGCTTAAAAAATCAGTTTTTCTTTCCTTTTTTTTTTAAAAAAAAAAAAAGAAACTTTATTCACAGCATGAGCTTGCTGTATGCACAATCGAAAGTAATGGAGAAACCACAGATGCAAACTGAATTACAAACTTCAAACCATATGGAAGAGCCTTCAACGTCATAGCTGCATTTTCCTAATGCGCCTTCACACGACTGACAACTAGGCACTTGTAAAATCTTATTCACGATTCAATATTCAAATCATGGTTGCGTTGTCAATTGTATTCTCTGTGGTATGAGATGCTGAAGTGCCTTAGTGGACAGTTTCTGAGAGCCTGTCAAGCTGGATATACAAGGAACTGGAAGCTTCAGCGTAAAAATGACTGAAAGGGAGGATCCTCGCCCTCTTTTTATGTCCGTCCACTTGGAAGATTCACTTCAAAACTACAATCGACAACCGCACTTACTTATACAATGATTCCGAAACAGTTAAGTGTCAACAATCGATTTTTCTTCTTTTTTTTCTTCTTCTTTCTTTTCTCAAGAGAATAAATCTCAAGTACTTTAAGCCCAATTAGCAGCGGCACCTGGTTGATGGTTCTGTCAATACTACTTAACCTTTGTTGAGTTATTGTCGTTGGCGCTGCTTGACGGTATACAAATTGAGTGTACTCAATTATAGTGACTACCTTGCCTGTGCAATATGCTTTGCTACGTGAGAAGATTTTCACGCTGTCTAACTTGGGGAAGATTTGAAAAAGAAACTCCTGTCATCTTTATGAAATGTACACCCAAGAACTTAATGGAAATCGCATTATTAGTTGAATGTAGTTTTTCCAATATTAATAAGTTGGTTGACGTGAATTTAGAAGACACGCACTTCCTTCACTGGCTTGTGAAGGGTCGCTCACCGAATTCTACTGCAGTCTCCTACATGCTTTGGTATTGTAGTCTTCATGTTCGTATTTTCCTTGGTCTATTATCGAATCGTTTAATCAACCGGTCTTATTGCTGTCACATGATCTGCGTAGCACGTGGTCAAAGCTGTTACGAAAGTGAATTGCGCACACTTGCTTATCACGGTGACTACTGCGCAGCTTTGCTCTTTTTTGTGATGCATAACAAACAGCCAATGTCAACGGTGCTGTCTTCTGCTATTCGTGTCGCTTCTTCGTACTTTGAAACGGCGACAGAACTTTTAATACTCAAGTTTACTGGGCTTCAAGTTATATACAGGGTGTCCCGAAATAATGGTGCACAATTCGGGGGGTTATTATTTACATCAAGACAAGGAAAGAAAAAGTTTCTTTGAAGAAATTCAAAATTATGCAGTTTCAGAGATGCAAGCGCTCAAAGTTACGGCGGCATCGTCATAAATGACATCATTTCGACACACAATGATATAAGCGGTGTTGTCTTAACGAAATCACACTCGAGGTGGTGCCCGATACATCTATTTAAGCCATGTTTTTTATTGCATCTGGGGGTCCGCCGTCGGAATTAGACTTTTTCTTTTGTTATGATGTATACAATCACCTCCCAAAGTCTGCACCATTATTTCAGGAACACCCTGTATAAAATGGAAAGAATGAAGGGAAACAAAATATGATAGGAAAGCATAATTGAGAACTGTGTTTACAATATTGCCATTTTATAACTAAATCTTGCATTTGTAATTTATTTTAGATTTAGTTATAATTAAATTTGCTGTTGAGTGAGTGGTAACGTTTGCTTCTTCTGACTCTCATGTCTATCTCGTACTCTTCGCCGCTAAAACTTTGCATATCAACATGAAGATTCGTGTACAGCAGCGGTCTGTAACGCTTCGCATATCTCTAAGATACTTTTATTCGTTGCACGAAATGTCAATGCTGCTCCTACAAATTCAAGCCTAGAGAGTTTAAACTTTCAGAGAAGACAGTTCATAACCATTTCAAGAGTTCTATCCGTGCCGATTTTCTTCTGTTTTATTCATTGTTGAAACAGTTACATTGTTATAGGTTTGGATATTCACTATGACAATGAAGCGATTACAACAACGAACAAAAACGTAAATTAAAAAAAAAATCACCACAGACAGAACTCTTGGAAATGACTATGAACTTCCTTGCCTGAAAGTTTGAACTCTCTAGGTCTGAGTTTTGTAGGAGTCATTTTGCAATTTCCTGCAACGAAAAATAGTAGAGTGCTACCATCCAACGTTCAAAATCGACAGTTTACAATATCATTAAAGTAGATGTTCCATCACAATGAGAGAGGGCTTAGCTTGCCTTCAAGGACCTGCCACTTTCGGCAAAATGATGGCGATGATATAGTGCGACAGCAGGACGGAGGCAGTACAGCGGTATTTAAATTTTGCACACGATCCTCGCATGAAGTCTGACGTCACAGAAATGAATCGCGTTCTTTCTCTCAGCTGTAAGCCTTGAATAATGCGCTTCTTTTGCGTTTTGTTTGTTTAATTTTAAGAGAACAGAAATGCCTTAATTAAGGTCTCTTGATAGCGTAGCTAACAGAGAGGAACCTTAGAATCCCGCTCCGTCCGTCTGTGTCTAAAAAATAAATGTCAGAAACCGCAAGGAGTAGAGAGGTGATTGATAAAATAATATATGGGTGGTAACAGCACTAAGACAGGTGATTGAGGTGTTGTTGGAAAGGTCTTGGCTAGGCTAGCTCAGAGCGGCCGGAGAAGTTTTGATTGGTGCAGTAGTTCAGTGTTGCAAACCCATTTATTTAAAAAGACTTGCCAGTGTTTCCGACCTACTTTCTATACAATTATTTTTTTTATTGTTTCGTTTACTTCAGACATCACATCATCAAACTTCGCACGCACATTATTTGATACAATAGCAACATACTGTAGATGTTTTTGTTCCTTAAAACCACATTCGTCAGTGCTGCCAACGTTCCTTAATTTAAGAAAAAATGATTCCGTACAGTTGGATCTATCCGCACTAAACTTGGCATAAACATTATTCGACAGAATAGGAAAATACTGTGAGTTCCAGTCCAGTTTTGCCCACGATACAAGATTGAGGTTGTCTCGTCTTGAAAATATATTGTCCATAAAGTGCCACGACTTGAGAAGATGTATTTTGTATATCTGGTGTAGTAAAAAGTAATTCATTATTTTTGCATGACATTGAAGGCTTGACTTACCATAGTTAGAATGATCCGATTTAGGTCACATATGCGCCGTTTTGTTCGATAACGTGTTGCCATTTGGAAGGTAATATCATGATGCCTCTCTCATAGAAGCCCTTGTCCCTATTGGCAAAAAATTGAGACAGTCGATGTTCACAAGCCTCTCTTGACGCGAATTTTTCACCAGCAAACGTGTTCGCCATGGACAGGAACAGATGGTAATCACTCGGTGCCAGGTCCGGACTATAAGGTGGATGCATAAGAACCTCCCAACCAAGCTCCCGGAGCTTCTGGCGAGTCACTATCGATGTGTGTGGCCTGGCGTTGTCCTGGTGGAACACAATGCCTCTCCTATTGGCCAAAGCTGGGCGCTTCTGGGCGATTGCTGCCTTCAGACGGTCCAATTGTTGACAGTATAGTTCCGAGTTAAGGGTTTGGCCGTAGGGGAGCAGCTCATAGTAGATAATTCCCTGCCAATCCCACCAAACACACAGCAAAACCTTCCTGGCCGTCAATCCTGGCTTGGGCACCGTTTGCGCCGGCGCACCGCGCTTCGACCACGACCGTTTTCGCGTGACGTTGTCGTAAGTGATCCACTTTTCATCACCAGTCACCAACCGCTTCAGAAATGGGTCGCTTTTGTTGCGATTCAGCAGCGATTCGCAGATGTAAATTCGGTCCATGAGTTTTCTTTGCGTTAACTCGTGTGGCACCCATACATCAAGCTTCTTTGTGTACCCAGCCTTATGCAAATGGTTCCACACGGTTTTTTGTGCAATGTTTAGCTCTTGGGCAATCGAAACAGTGCTTACATGACGGTCGGACGCGACAATGTCCATGATTTTATCGACATGTTCGACACGTGGCCTTCCAGTGCATGGTACATCTTTGACGTCAAAATTACCGGCACGGAATCGACGAAACCAAAATTGCGCGTGATTGGCTGTTACAGTATCAGGACCATAAACGCTATTCACATTTGCAGCCGCCTGGCTTGCGGTTTCGCCTTTATCGAAGAAAAACTGTAAAATATAGCGTATTTTCTCTTTGCTAGTGTCCATTTTGACGCGCGCTCACACAACACTGAGTCAACTCATCACAACTATGTGAACAGTGTTTGTAGTACGCAATTTCATCGTTTGAACGCCATCTTGTTGAACCCGATCGGACTTATACAACGCGAGATACAGATCACTGAAGCCATCTATTGGCAAAATAATGGATTACTTTTTACTACACCAGATATTACGACAATAACACTGACAACTGGCTGCCTGCCGACAGAACACTCACGTCAGAGTATTTTTCTATTACGGCCAATAATGCTTATGCTAAATTCGGTTCAGCTATGTCTAATGCAATGGAAGCAATTTAAAAAATGAATTTTATAGAAAATGGGTTGGCAACACTGACCAATGGCACCAATCAAGAAGGTGCTGACAGCTTTGAGCTAATGTAGCCAACAACTTTTCAACGACACCTTGACGAAACGACCTCTCTACACCTTGTAGTTCCTGAAATTTAATTTTTTGGACACGGATAGATGAACAGACGGTCTAAGCGGGATTATGATGTCTATTTTTATTAGCTTCGGTATCAAGGAATCTAATAAGGCATTTGTGCTGTCAATACAAAAAAAAAATAGATAAACAAATAGCAAAACAAGCACATTATTCAGTGATTACGGCAGACAGAGCGAGAATACGATTCATTTTTCTGACGTCACGGCTCGCAACCAATCACTGAAGTTTTTTCTCGTGCCTCAACCTTTCTCCAGAATCAAGCAATCTTGGGGCGACAACGCTTGGAGCTATGTTTAAGCAACAACTGTAGAAAATTTGCATACATTGAATTAGACTGCATTTTTTTTTTTAATAAATAAAAGAAAGATATAAATTGTGGAGTTTATTTATTTTGTGGAAGGTACTAACAGCAATTCAGCACACCATGCCAAACTGACCCAGTTGTTTCTCGCGACAACTAGAGTAACTCTTCAAAATCCTACCGGTAGTCTTGGAATATTGCAGATATTAAGTTCAAATTTAGCATAAGTTAGTTTTAGGAGTTGTTATATCTACGTTATATTCAATGATGCCTGGATTTGATACTTGGTAAGACCATAACTGGTTGGAAACCTACTTTAAATTGTAGGTCCCGTCCTTAGGTCGTCATTTTCACCTGATGGAACACTGTAAAAAAGCCCTGGTAAATCCAACTATATTTCCATTGCTAAACTGTATTGTTAACTTTTATAGTTATCGTAACCATAATTGTGCTACGGTAACGATGCTCTTGTGCTAAGTTGACTATCTCTCGTATTGTTGTATAGATGGGATTCCTAAACAAGTATAATTACATTTTATATTTCTGGGAAAATCATACGTATGAATGATTTTACCATATTCCTTCCTGACCTACAAGTTTGACAATATATTTCTTGCTGTTCGAACTATACTATATGGTTGTTGGATGCGCAGAAAATGACAAAAGTATAGTTAATATTACACTATTTTTTTTCTGGGACTCTGTGCGGTTGAAAGCCATATTTTTTGTTCCATTCGAGACAAATTAGAAAAATGTAGCTAAGGATGACAAAGGATTTGTTATGGCCTCGTGTTAGATTATGACGTGAGTAGTCGTGTTATGATTACGAAGAATAAATGTATTGTACCATTTAAGGTAATGTGAAGTAATTTCGCAACGTGTAGTAATGTTGTGGTCATGTGATTAAACGTTGCAATAGCTACCATTTCTAAACGCCAGACAACAAGAATAGTGATAATTCTGGAATCTGAATTTGTAATCAACGATTACTGCTAATGATTTATTCGTATGGCATTATCCTCGAAGGTAATGGAAGATGTTTCAGTCATACTGTATTTGGTAAAGTTTACACCCTTAACGTGTATCATGTAATAGTTGTATACCTAATAGTGAAACCAAACTTCGCCAACAAGAAAGTTGTATTTTCTTGCAATGTTATGTTGAAATAGATTCCACTCTGTCCGGAGGCCATTTAACAATACATATTGGTACAACAACAATGAAATATCGCCAATTTCTAACAATATTTAAATAGTTGTTATGTAACTATATAGTGTGGTCAGACATGATTACCCCTAGTTAATTCAATTATACAGTGTTGTATAAATAATTATATTCCTGCAAAATATCTTGTTAATTTAACTAGAAACAAGAATTTAACCATACAATATTGTTAACAGTACTGTAATTATGACAATACACCTAACTATATGTATTGTCATAATGACAATAAACGATTAACAATTCTTGTATTGTATTTGCAACCCATAGGGCCGGTTTCTCCAACGTCGATTAAATATAGCTTAACCATCCGATAACTAACCGTGCGTTAAATTTTTAAACGTCTGTTAAAATTTTTCCATTTCACCAACGCTAACATTACAAATTTAACAAACGGGCCGTTAAGTGAAGAAACCACTTGATTTCTAAATTTCTCATAAGCTAAACGAATTCTGATTGGTAGAGTGAAAAGTTCGCCTGACAAATGAACCTCGCAATCCGCAAGCAATAGGTTGCTGGCACTTGTTCGTGAGTGTTTGTGTTTTTATGCATGTGTGTGTGTGTGTATGTGTTTATGTATGTATGTATTCAAATGATCTCCAAATAAATGCCAATAAAATAATATTACAATCCGTAACAGTAAACAAGGCCAGAATCTTATCCTCTCCCGACTTATGGAAGCAAGTTTCAGTATGTATATCTTTTCGACACACTAGAGGAATAGAAACAGATGAGTTGAAAAATGTTTCTTATGTATGTATATGTTAATACAGATTGTTTCTACTTTCGTTTACATAGCTAACTGCAGTGCTCAAAAGGTTGAAGCCCTTAATTCTTATAAATACAGACAGGATTAGCCAGTTTTTATCTATTTCATGGAAGTAATACTTTATGTTAGCTACTTCTGTTGTGTGGCGTTAAATGTAGTTCCAATGTTGTTATTTTCATAATTTCGGATACATGCAAGTATAATGACATAAAGTCAAGCAACGGGGTGGCTCATGGATCAAGTTCAGTTTAGGTCACCCAGGTACTGAGCAATACGTACGCTTTATACCACTCATTCCCTTGCAAATAATTTACTTAGACACTTCTGTAAATACCTAGCGGTAGACAGCAACCCAAATTCCATTTCGAAAAGCCATACTTAATAATAATTTAGATAAATACGTAATCGATTTACTTTACACACAGCTGTGGCGCCACATGGGGAATATCAGTGGCGTCATTTCATGTGATGAATATCACGTATTTGCTACATAATTAATGGAAATATATCGAGGATCGCTAGAAAGCGTAGATAGGTTAGGTAAAGCCAGGGTAATTATTTTATCATTATACTTGAGGCACATCTAATTTAACAGGTCATCCTTGTGTTCAACTCCCACGCGGAAGTAGCTAATTGATTGCACGTACTTGTTGCAATCTTTCTCCTTTAAATTTTACATTTTTTAGCTTACCTAAATTGAACTTAACCCGGGGCTGGGACAAATTATTGAAGGGTGTATGCGTGTTCTTGCACTCACATCATCCTTGCTCCATATTGTTCAATGCACGGATCCGAAATAATGTCAATATCAATTGCAAGTACATTCAGCGCCGCATAACAGAAGTAGCTAAAAGTAAGAAATATTTAATATGAACAGGAATGACTTATTGGCAATAGTTAAAGGAGATATACTCGACGGAAAAGCATTCTTTGTACGTAGTATGAAGAAGTCTTATCGTTATGCTTACTTTTCCTGTTTACATGTGAATATTTATAATACCCGAATGTTCACAATACTTTCTTTTTTACTCCACATCATTTCCCCTCCCAAAATATCTTAAATGCACGTTTCTGGCATGTACTACCACTCTCGGTGACCGTTAAATATTTAATCTACGAAAATCTGATGATTAAAGTTAACGACAGCTTTAACAAACCGTTAGCGTTAACCGATGTTGATGAAACGGTCATTTCTCCTAATCAGACGTTAAATGTGCTTAACGGGTTGTTAAATCTTTAACCAGCGTTGGTGAAACCGGCCGTTAGTATTGCTGTCCCAAAATTAACTATGAAAAATCGCGTTATATGGTTACTGTAACCATAATTTTTTTTAGTGTGAAGGAATGGGGGATGAGTAATTAAGAATTTTGGGGGGTGACACCCCCACAGTGGAATCTGGCGAAATCACTGTCGTCGAGCATCGACCTCCTTTTTTTTAGAATTGGACCACTTGACATGGAATATTCCATTTTAAAACTAGAAAAGTTTTATTTTGGATATTTCTCTCTTTATGAAAAGTTGGTAAAATGAGATTTAAAAAAAATAAGAAGAAGAAGAAAAAATTTGTAACCAGATATTAAAAACCATGCAATGAAATTCCAATAGAGAATAACCCTTTTCCTTTCTGTATTGTAATACATTACCCATTCCTGGTCCATTATCCTTCTGAGAGGAGCGGCTGTCCACCCTGAACACATATGACACACATCATCGCCCCCGCATAAGCACGAAACATTGCGGTCAGCGGCCTCCGCTCACATACATAAACACACCTGTATACTATTACTACGAGTCATTGTTGCCAGGCTTTGTTAAATTTATCGTTTTACGTTCCTTCTTTCTCCGTATCATCTATTTACTGTGAGAATCTATAGGTTTAATTCAGAAAATTCTACGAAACGGAATACTGTATTTCTTTGCTCCTTTAAATACTTTTATTTTTATCGCGCAGCGTTTTCTACCCACATCTAGCTTTCTCACACTTTCTTTTCGGTATTTGTACCTTTGAATTTCTTTGGTTCCCTGAATAATAGTCTACATAAGAGTATTGTGTACTTTCCAGGGCTTTACCTCAGTCAAATCAGGCAAATTCCGGAATGGTCCCTTCAACTTACGCCCTGGCTGACTCCTCCTCGCATCCTTTCCCCTACCTTATCAAGACTTGATTTTTAGGTGCCTAGAGGCCATCAATAAAATCCAAATTCAAATTCTAAAAAAGTACAGCTTGTAACTTTTAGTTAGGAACAGTGATTTCGCCAGTCTCCCCCCTTCCTTTGTGGGAGGGTGTCACCCCCATATCCTCGAGAACACCCCAACCCAACTTCAATTTTTTTGCTGTCAAAAATCGATAGAAACCGTGCGAAACTCCACTTACACCCTCCCGATTTCGACTTTACACCCCCAAACTGAAAATCCTGGTGGAATCCCTGGCTAGAAATAACTGAAACCAAAGATTCATTGCTTCCAACTGGTAATAACATTCAAGTGGAAACAGGCTATGAAATTTAACAAAGAATTCTGGACCTCTTGGTAGTAAATCATTACCCACTTTGCTTTCACAGTAATACATGAGTGATATCATGACCTATTTCAGTGTGCGTTTTGTGAATCGTATGAACAGCACTAAACTCTATGCAATTTACTATGAATAACTATGTAATGTATTTGCTGGGACCAATGGTTCCAATGTAATAAATTATGGAATGAAAACGGCCATGTAGCTATTGTGCTGAAGCATTCTACAGTATTGCATGTGTGATGTTACATGGCTGTATTCGCTTTAGCTATAAATCACGTATTAATGTGCTGTCACGTAACGCTTAACTGCTTGACACGTGTTTTGCGTTCAAGGAGGTAACACAAAGGAAGAAGCAGGGAGGGATGTAATATGTATATGCAAGGAGAAATATCTCAATGAAGCATGATGTACACTCGGGTTAAAAGAAAATGGCCGATGAGAGGATTCTTTAAGTTTGAATAGTCTTTTGCAAAAGATTTTATTACATCTTGTATAGTTTTCTGCACTTTCCTACACCTTTTCAATGCTTTCTTTGTACAATTTGTGTACATTTTTAATACAAGTTAGTCAATAAGCGGTATTAGTACAGACAAGACTCCGAATATCGAAACAACACAGATCTGCTTTGATTTTTCTGTCCCATTATACCTTTCTTTTCTTCTTGTCAATCAGGTATAGTTTCACCCTTACAATACAGTATATCTACATTTCTTTCAAGATGTACATGTACATGTACATGTACAGTATATCTACATGTACGACTATCTGATCCCCCCCCCCCCACACTTTCGTGTGGGGTGAATAAAATACATGTCACCCTTTCCCACCCCCTCCAGGGGTATTACTATTAGGGGTATGTTACCTAAGATAGCCGTTGTTAATGTATTGACGATCATGCCAAATTTTACCACTTGGAGGTAGTCAACCCGTCGAACATTATTGTAGTGTGGGTTGCCGCGTCCTTTTCTTTTAAGTTTTCCATTTGGTGTTACCACCGCCATTGGAATTCAATGGACAATTATATGGCCAATTATCTCTGAAGATAATTACTTTAGAATCAAAGTGATATGATAACTTCCCAGTCTGGTCCAGTGTCTGATCATGTGAGAAAAATCATTCAAATTGGTTAAGCATTTTTTGCGTGATGATAACGCAAACATAGTCAATACCACATTATTCTATCTTTTATTGCCAAGTCTGTAGGTGATAGAAATTCACAAAATCCACTAACATTCTACTTTTTCGCTTTTCTTTTGCGTTTTCTACATCTGTCATCTACAATTTGCTCTTGTTTGAAGAGTACTGGGAAATAAGGGGAAATATCATTTTTTTTTTTAAATTGAGTTTGCACTCGTAACCGCTGAGAAAGTTTCAAATCCAAAACACAAATAATCTACAAGTGATAGCGGAATTTAGAATATTAAATACATGGGAATAAATGGGAGAGATATGGGAGACTTTAAAATGCGTACGTACTACCAGAAATCACCTTCCATGGATATGACTGTTCTTTTCCTGTGCTCTTCATTTTCAATAGCTCCTACTAGATATGAGTTTCCTCTACCCTTAACATAAATTCCACCCTTTCAATAAAATTCGCCGGTCGGATGGCCAAGCGGTCTGCGGTGGTAGGTCATCGGCTTGAAGGTCCCGGGATCGAGTCCCGGCAGGGGCATGGGTGTAACGGGTCGAAGTCCAAAGTTACTAAACTGACCCATCTAAAAATAAAGTTTATCAAAGTTTTTTTTTTCAATAAAATTACAACGTTTGGGATTGGGTTACTGAATTCGGATAAAAAACTTTAAAACACGACATGGGTTCGAACCCCGTTCACGACGACTAACTTGGTTCATGTTTTCCATGAGTTTGTTATTTTCTTTGGCAATGAACACATTATTATTATTATTATTATTATTATTATTATTATTATTATTAGTAGTAGTAGTAGTAGTAGTAGTAGTAGTAGTAGTAGTAGTAGTAGTAGTAGTAGTAGTAGTAGCAGCAGCAGCAGCAGCAGCAGTAGAAACCATACATTTATGAGCTTTTTAGTTTCTTAAGCAAGAAAGTCGATTTTGAGTTACTAAATCAAGATATTTGTTGGTATATATATATAGGGCGTAACCGTGTAACAGAATCGAACCGACAGACTTGGAGGGATGATAGTACATATAAGAAGGGGAAAAGTTTTACTGACCGGGGTGGAAATTCCGAGCTACATGTTGCTGAAAGCGTGGGAAAATGAACTTTAGAACTTCATATTTTCAATATTATTAACAGTAGAGATGATGCGGCATGGTATCGGCAGACTTTAAATTTGCTTTATCCAAGAATTCGTATTCCAAGATTATGCAATGGGTGCGGAAGGGAAGTAGGGGATAGATTCTCACAACTTTCCATGTGAGTAGAGATGGCATACGTAATCATCACTGTCCAACCGGGCAAAGACATTCTCTGTTACTGATAACATCTTGAATGCAAGTAATTCTTATTCCTGTTTGTTATGCAACCACCGAAATAACAAAAATCGTTCGCTGAAGAAAATCTGTTTCAGATATCGACTTGCTATTGTTGATACTTGCTGTAAAGTCATCCTATTTATGTTTATTCCTGAGAATTCCCACCTTTATGTCTGGGAATTTTTTAGAATTTTCTGCTCCCTTTGGAGAATCCTTGCACATCCATTGCACAATTTTGCAATATGCATTTTTGGATAAAGCAGCTTCGAAGTCTTTGACGATACCAAGCCGCATCAGTGAAGTATGAAGTGCATTTTCCTATGCTTTCGGCAGCTTGTAACTCCGAACAGTGTTTCTTTCAGAAAAAGTGTTCTGGGGCTATGTTAGATCTTTAGAAGGGAGTAAAGGAGGAGAGAGGGCGAGATTCTAGTAGAACATAATTGGGGTGATTGATTCAGTATGGGGGGTAATAACCCCCCCCCCCCCGGGCACCCGTCTGAAAACAATGCTGACTCCGAAATGTGGTGGAATTTGCATCCAGTCAATTTTCTTCTATATTTTTGATGCACTATCATCCCTCCTAATTTGTTGGTCGAATTGCTACACCCTATATATGGAGTATCGGAGATCACCAACATACCTTTTTTATAAGGAAGGAAAGTGGTTTGTGTTTAAAATAACGACAATTGGGAAAACTAAATCGGGTACGCTCTATCGAATGCTGATTTTTTTTAACTTCCGGTACTAACCGGTATATCAAATTCGCATAACATTTTGTTAAGAAAGTAAAAGCTTTCGTCTGATATTTTTCTTTTCTTTTTACAGAAAATGTCTCGAAATAATTTTGAAAGTGTGTTGAACGGGATAACCTTCATACCTTCTTCATAACGAAGGAAATTAATCTTAATTAAAAATGTTTCAGACAGAAGTTTCATATTTTTACATGTTATCGGAATTTGATTTTTTTTTAAAAATGTCCTAATTTAAAAACCCAATTCCAGTCTACATGACCTCGGAGTAACCGACAGGTTAGAGTGCTCGCTTTCTGTGCACGTGATCACGGGTACAAAGCCCGCAAGGGTCCATTGAACGGAGTGGTTCGGAGGCCACTTTACCAAAAAAACTGTAGGTCCCGTCCTTAGAAGCTCACCAGCTCATTTAGGACATTAATAACAATTCACTCACTCACTCCAGTTTAGATCTTCGACTTCGGTCGGCACCGGAAGTTGCAAATACCACCATTCATTAAACTGTACCCGATTTAGTGATCCCAGACTCCAGAACTCGAAAGATACAAATGACATTTACAAATACAAAAAACGTTCGAGGTAATATTTTATACACAATTGTATATAACCCGAAATACATGAGACACAAAATTGTCAAGTTTTTTTACACGGACATATTAAGGTCCAATGTTTTTTCTTGCTGTATCATTTCTGGAAGAAGTTTGTTTTTGATTGACTCAAAGTTCCTACATTATTATCACTGCCATTACCAACTTTTACAATTTGAAAACATAAGTTCCTTCCTTTAAAAAAAATTCTGATAGCTCTCATCCATGGCAGCCACAAGTCACGTCTCTGCTTTATTACTTGACTGCTGCGACTGCAGCTATGTGGTTCCCATGTCAGCTCAGAGAGGGCAGCATTAGTTTCATATCAGCTCTTTTGAAGAAAATATGAGGTGTATTATTGACAGGCAGCAAGATTTCTTTTTACAGTACAACTGTGAATAGGCATTTCAATATCAAGCTCTGATTGGTTTGACAGGAAGTTTAGTTTATCAAACGGTTGCACGAATTTTGTTTCTAGCTAAAATAAACTCCGGCATTATTTCGGAACAGAGTCCACAACGGTCTATACTTCGTCAATGGAAGATAGATCGTTGTTCTGCGAGGTACCATTGTAAGAGAGGCTCTAATACATGTAGTTCCTAAACCAAAGCCCGTGTGTCCAGTGGGTGCGCATGAAATAGACAGATGTTTCTTTTGGCAAGGAGAGCGAATAGGGTGTATTGCACAGTACACACTTTTGTCATCGGTTTGCATTTCTCTCTCTCTCTCTCTCTCTCTCTCTCTCTCTCTCTCTCTCTCTCTCTCTGATCTCTAAAATCTTTTAAATCCTGTATAAAAAGCTGTATTTAAGTTTGACAAAAGATATAAGTAGAACAAAATATTTCATGTGCAATAGGGCTGCGATGGCTCAGTGGTAGAGAGCTCACCTCTGGTGCTTGAGGTCCTCCGTTCGATTCTTGTTTTTGCCATGTGAGCTTTGTGGTGGACAAATGATTTTCTCTGAGTTCTCTCGTTTCTCTCCACTTTCTTCATTCCACCAATTTACCCATCATCATCATCATCATCCATGCGGCCTGAGCCAAAGTTTCCTAAAGGCCTTAGAAATTCAATTCAATTTCATGTGTAGCATTAATTATATTTCTCTTCTGCTCTTGTTGACACGTAATCAACAAAATGTTTTCCCGTAGCTTGAGTGACAGGTTACTGTCAATTCTATGCATTGTGTTATGTTTCTTATTTTCAACCTGCTTAGGTTTTCTGTCTCTCTTTTTTTTTAAGCATGTGTTTACAACTCTCTTCTCTAAATTTGATACGGTGCTTAACTGAACATATTTTTTTTTCTTTTTATCGTCAATATGGGAATTTCGGAATGTCGCAATTTACTCAGCAAACTTCGAAACTGCAGATTTTTAATTTAAAGCCTACTTGAGCAGAGACGCACTCGGTGCATGAGTGTCTTAGCTTCCGGACTTGTAATCAAGAGGTCCTGGGTTCAATTCCCGCAGTCAAGGTTGAAATAGCTTTGACAGAACAGGGAAGTATATATAAACCGTTAACCTGAATGGGAATCGACCTGAGGACCTTTGCCACACTGATCGGATGCTGCAGTAGTCGTGAGAAAACAGAATCACTCGAACAATTTCGCTTTCCAAGCGCTATTTACAGTTAGTTTATCAAATTGACAACAGATGGCTGCAGTAAAAGGGTGGGAGCTGCTGGAGATTAGCTTACGACGAAACGTTCGTGACACGTTATGGGACTTCAGTACAGTGTGACGACAACGACAGTGCAACGAAATAAAATTCAATTAGATTTGAAATTTAACAAGCTTCCTCGCGCATCTGGTTGTTCTAATAAGCTTGAATTAGATTAGTTATAACAACCAGTTGTTCGAAGAAGTCTGTTTCATACTTTTTAACGAGTTCAACACAAAATCAAGTTTCACAAGATGAAAGCACGTTACAGACAACCTTGTTACAAGCTGATATGCTATGTAAGATGTTCCGGAATGTTGGAATGTGGAAATTCCGGAATATCGGAATTCTGAAATATTCTCAAATTCAGTGTTCCGAATTCCGAAATTGTCTTCGGACCTCCGAACACCCCCTCCTCGGTCATAGTGAATCTTCGTCATCATAGTAACAATTTTCAAACAAGATCATAAGAAAATCTTTGACCAACAGATTCCTGGGCAAGGTGAATCAATGGTATTTTGCCATTGCCTTTCAGCGGATTACAATCACGTCCTTTAGAGACGAGACACACAGATAGAAGTTGGCTCCGAACCACTTGTATCTCTATCGGGTATCGAACCCGAGACCCGCTGACTACAAAGCATCAAGCGTTACCACACACACACCGGGATACCGTGTGATATTTTCTAATACCTTGAACTTTTCTGCGGAAGGTATTTTTATATTTTCTCAGCCATAAAAAAAAAAAAAGATACATGACAAACAGTTGATAAAGGTCAACTCTGTTTCAGGAACATAAATATTTAGTGCATGATTAAAATCAATCATACGCAATCAATAATTCACAGCGGAAGCTACACATATATTGTATGTTTATGTATAATTTATTCCCTTCCTCTCTGGTTTTCTATTGGCTCAGTAGAAATCTGCAAATGGAGGACGTTAATTAGTCAGTATTTCTCTCTAATGGCAAATCATTGCTTCAATAATGTTCGCCTGTCACTGACACCTCAATTTTCAGCTCCAGCGTGCTCTCTCTCTCTCTCTCTCTCTCTCTCACACACACACACACACACACATACACTCGCTCGGTGTAACAGATCACATGTTGGTTGGAGACAATTGAAACACGCTCAGAACATTGATCTACTGAGTTATTTATAGGCAGAAACTGAGACCCTTAAAACTTCTTATAAAGGTTTTAAGCGAACAATTCCCAAAACCTGTAGTACAGAGACACTGTCATTGCACTAGTAATGTGCGTAGGATCTGCATATTGGAAATCTATATATGGTCTGTCATTTGGAAACAATTCCGCAACACATCTCGTTTTTTTTCACACACACACAAAATCCATAGTGAAATGCACACCTTCATTAAATAATTTATAAGAATTGAATGACAAAGTAATACTCGTGATCCATCAATAGATGGCATCACTCGTTGTAAGCTCCATAATTAAGACTGTCAAGCGAAATCTCTTGGAATTAAGGCATAAAGGAAGCATCTGTTTGTTTGGTTTAACCAGTGTAGTGTGATTGCATTTCTTATACACGAAGACATTGTCTTAATTGAAATTCATTGAAACTTTAAAGGCTGTTTAAGGTTCGCCTTCGGAACAAGGATGTTCTAATAGAAGATATGCGATTTCACCGAGAACGTGAAGCCAAACGTCACAGCTTAGTCCCGGCCAGTTAGCCCACTTACTCTAAGCAAAAGCATTGTTTTCGGCTAACAAAGATGGCAGCAAGCTCTACAGCTGTCTGCTAACCAATGAGGGACATCGTCTTGGTCGATACTTAGTGGTTTTTTTGGCTTCACTCTTTCTCTGGACATGAGATAGATAAAAGCATATCCTATGAAACATAGCTATGAGTTAGTTGGAAATGCGTTCGAGGCATAAACTGGTCAGTTCTTTGGTCTTGGATTTCTAATACGTTGGTCGTGGGAGGGGGGCGGGATGTGTGACAAATATGTACACTGTAAAAAAATCAGACACTTTTCTAGAAAAAAAGTCAGCCAATTGACTGCATGAAGATTTCCCGTAACATTACTGACGAAAATTGTTTCCTTCATTCTCTTTATTTCGGCTTGTCATCATGTACTTTGTTTTTCTACGTTTACCTGTAGACTCTTCTCTTAGCAAGCTTCTACTAACACATCGGTATTCTTTTGTAGTGCAACTGTATCGTTCCCTAAATCTACATCAATCACGTAAACAAACAACTGGTTCATTTCATTCAATATTAGTCCCTTTTTGTCGTCTTTCATTTTTTAAAAATAATATGTGTTTCTAATGGGAAGTTAAAGAGTAGGGGGGAGGAAGCATCACTTTGTTTCAATCCACTGCATATCTCAAAATTATCTGATATGTGATCGCTGAGACATATCCTCACTAACTGAATGAGTTTTTCTTCTTTTTCTTGTTCGAGATTTCAAATCGTACCAGCATATTGTGTAGTTTTCACTTTTGATATAGCCATATGCTTTGTTAAAATTAATGAACAATTGGTGAAGTGTCCTTTTGTATTCCCATTTCTTCTCTAAGATTTGTCTCAAGGCGAAGATCTAGTCCAACGTGAATCTATTTCTTCTAAATACGCATTAGTGGTCTCCGTACACGCTTATGCATATTAGCAGGATATTAGTCAACATTTTGTAGCGTGTTGGGAGTAACGACATTTCGCGATAATTATTAGACAGTGAGACTTATCGCTGCCAATTGCTGGTAAGTATATTATGTTGTGTAGATTTCAAATTCCTCTGTTTGTTCTCGGGTGTGTACGTCAGTTAAGAAGCTTGTCAAAATAACATTTCCACACATCCAGAATTTTGCTGATATCCACTAGAAGATCTCCACGTTCATTTTCTATCATCCCTATCCTCGGTTAGTATCCGAAAATCGAAAACAGGAATGAATTGTTATCAGCATCTTAGACGAACTGGTGAGCTTGTAAGGACGGGGATTACAGTTCTTGGTAAAGTGGGTTCCGAACCACTCCGTTCAATGGGCACCAGCGGGAATTCAACTAGTGATCACGCACACAGAAGTCAAGTGCGCCAATCCCTCTGACAACCCGATGTTCCTTTCCTTAACGAGTATATCTCTTTGTATAGGCCTCTTATGTTATTTACCTTGCCGTTTTACTCTATCTCCTGAATTTTAAGCGTCAAACACTTTTGCTTTTTTTAAAAAATGCATGTGGCGTAACGTTTCGTTGTTTGCGTTTGTTTCGGTGTTATTGTTAAACCATCGCTGAATTTTGTTTGCCTTCGTTCATCGTGAAATTAGGCATTCTTCAACAAACCCCAAAGTTTGTTTCTTGGCCGTTTCTTCTCACGTACAACGTTCTTTTGCAGCGCCCTTTACTGTGTCACCAATTCCCTCCCACTGCTTATTCACATTAATTTTATTATCAATATTATCTTTATTATCATTCGAGTTAACATTATCTACAATATAATTTCCGAATATCACATGACAACTTAATTTCCTGGTTAACACAGTGTATGATCATGTATATTGAAAGAGAATTTGCTTTTTTGCATCAGTTAAATAACGCCTCTTTATCCTTCTGCGTGCACGAAGTAATGTGTAAAACGTTAGGGATGTCATTCAGATAGAGCAGAAGAAACAATGGCCACAATAGGTATCCCTGAGGAACACCAGAGGTAGCGTCAGTGAATAGTTATGATTTTGTGACATTTAATCTAGTCTAAAACGAAACCAATCATGCCAAATGCATATCTTAACCAATAGGCGATATAAGTTTTAGTTTCTAAAAAAAAAAAAAAAAATACAACAAATTAAAGTCCCATTCCCTTAATGGAAAGAAAAGATTTTCACGTCTGTTCCAAACACCGCGCCACGAGACTGACAGATACTCTTCCTTGTTCTATCTTAATGTAGTTAATTTTTCTTCCGAGTTTAATATTCAAGGTTGTGACGTCAGGGGTCGATGAATCCTTCCTTTAGTCTTCTTCATTCTTGTTCTCTGAGTGAGTGTTTTCCATAGTCTCTTCCTTGCCTTTTCCTTCCAAAATAACTTTTTGGAGTCTCGTGAGCGGTGCAGCTAAATCAACTTTTAAGAAGTTTTAATTGCTTTTCGCAACAAAGGTCATTGAGGGCAAAAGGGATGACTTTCCTTCCTCCAGCCATTCTTTTACCTTTATTTCTTTATTTTAGTTTTAAAAAAAGAAGACAAATAAAAAGAAAAGGAAACGTTCTTTTGTACTGATTGGGAAGAAAAGTAACTTTATCAGTTTATTCTCTTTATTTGATCATAAAAGTGAGTAGCAGTGGAGCCAACTTATTGCTAGAAAAAGTAGATAAAATGAACTCTGAAAATTACTAGAAATGACTGTGCTTTGGTTTTCAATCTGTTTATGAGCTTCTATCAAGACAAGAATTGGAGTGATTTAGTAATAATAATAATATGTGAGCTCTACGTAACGATACTAGAGTGACTGGATAGTGTCAAAAGATAGACGCCAGAGCAAATATTTAAAATCGAGGTCTACTTCCAGTTTAAACTAATATGCACGAAATTTTCAATTCTTACTCAGTTCTTTTATGCTTTTTGTCGCTGTGCGGTCCGTTTTTGTTTAGGTATATCTTAGTCCTGAGTTATGCGCGTACCGGTCTGTGTATATAATAGTGAATGTTGTAAACAATATTTATGATTTTTTCCAGATTTAAGACAAAAATTAAAAAAATGGACCGTACAGTGACAACAAGCGTAAAAACTGGGTTAGAAATAAAAAGATGGGTTAGATTTATATTGGTTTTGAGTGGAAGCGGACGATCGAAATTAACTGCCCCGTTCATTCCCTGGCTTCGTATATTCATTAAATTTATATTGGCATCGATCAGTCCAATATCGCTTTTAGATAGAGGTCAATGGGATAACACACACAGACCAACAACTTCTGCCAAAATTTATGAAAAATAGTTTGTCTCACGCGTGACGTCATTGAAGCTTTCCAAGAATGTTAAAACAAGAGGATACGCTAAAGTTTCTTAAAAAGGAAACTGAATCCGAATGCCACATGGTCAGTTCGCCATCTTGGTGTCCACAAACAGGATTGAGGAGAGTGATAAAAACTTAAAGTGAAGGTTGCCTCACAAAAGGTAAATATTGCTCAGTGACGTCACTAAATGATAGAGATTTAAATAAGTGATAGGCACGCATGCAGTGATTAGCAGTTTTGACGATCACTTTTACATTAATTCTTTCTCACTCTCTTAAACTCTGGTGGTGCACACCATACAAAATTGTGATGTTCGGATTTAGGTTTCTTAAGTTTTGTGCTATCTTCTAATTCTAACATCCTTGGAAAACTTCAATGATAACGCGTGATGCAGGATGTCAGCTCTATAAATCTTGTCTCATTGTAATAGAATCGATTCTACATCACATCATAAAATTCGATCCTGATTTAGCATGACATTATCTCATAGCAATTTTGAATGAAGTGGTCAAAAGTGCATCAAGCAAGATAACTTAATGCAAGCTTAGCAAAACAAGTAAAAATATTTAAATAAGGTTGAATCAAACAGTGTAATTTACAAGAATGAAGGTTGAAGTAACCTTAATAGGACAAGAAAGAAAAAACAAAATACTACTTAAAAACATTGGCCTGGGTGGGTATCGGATCCACCAATGCTGTAGTCACCAGTCCACGGAGTTACACCCCCTACCTGACTTTCCAAGCGCTCTTTATACATAGATCGCGAGAGACGTCCGTAGTAAATTGGTAGGAGTTGGCGAAGATTAGCTTACGGTGAAACAGTACTGGCACGTGATGAGACTTAAGCGCTCTTATACCACAGCAGAAGGGCAACGAAACAAAATTCTAATGAATTTCAAGTTTGACAAATGTTCTCTCATACCTGCTTGTTAGGTTAGTTATAAAATGCAAGCCACTTACATTGTTCCTATAAGTTTGTTTCATGTTTGTTTATGAAGTAAACACAATATCATATTTGACAAGCGTAAATAAAATGACTGACAACCTTGTTGCAAGCTGGTATGCTATCTGTGGTACTAATAGTGTCGGCTGTACTTGAATATTTATGAGGTTTGAAAAAACTCCAATATGCCTTATACAGTCGTCAACAAAAACAAATCAATTAAAACCTTATTTATCTTCAATACTCGCAAAAAGTAAGGAATCTAGTAGAACTATTGGAGATTTTCTAGTTCTTTTCTTTTTCTGACTTTTATTTCAATCAGATAACAAAAAGCGCATTCAGATATGTCACCACAATTCACCTCTCAAAATCAGATGTAGACGAAAGTCTCACATAAGTTATGGTGCCCGAACAGGGAATGAATCATTTACATATGGCACCCGAACATGGGATGAATAAGTTCTCATAAACCTTGGTTGCTGGGGCGAGAAACAAGATAGTGGAAGCTAAACTATGATTGGCTCGGCAAAATCAAATCAGTAATCGTAGACCTTCTTTCTAACAGCTCTAAACTATGTACCTACTAGGTGGTAGTTCAGTCCCTTCCGTACACGACGCTATAATCAGCGTTGCTAACTTAGCTACTTTGTCGCTAAAACAAGTTATTTTGAACATTAATTTAGTTGTCAAAGTTTAATCACTTCTCCTATTGTGTGTATAGGGCTTTGGCTACGTTTTATGCATGCTCTAGCAACAAATTCTCTTAATTCTAACATATGTAAGATAGGTTTTTAGCTACTTTTAGGTAGGTGTTTAGCTATTTTCGTGTGATTACTGTTGGCAATACAGGCTACAATTGACTAAGAGCAACAACATCTGGTTCGAATTTTCAATAAAACGTCCAAGTTGCCTGATTACATACTGCACCACACACTGAATGAAGAAGACGTTGTTTTTGCACTCCTAGAAATAGCGATGAAAATCTTCAACTGACATTGTCTTCCGTTTGTCCGATACGATTTCCTGTTGAATGTTCACAACGGTTACAAAATGGCGACCCGAAGTTGGGATTTGATTTTTGGCAGCAGAAAATAGTGTCGTGGACTCGGATAAAGAAAGTAATTGGGTGTAGTATCACAAGAATATTTCTCTTTGGCCAAAATCCTAGTTTACCCAGCATGTCTGTGGGAGATCAACCTTGTTCTAGACAAGTTTTTGGCCAACAGGTTTCCTGTGTTACCTCATCCTCTTTACTACCCTGATCTAAATTCATGTGATTTAGGCAATCATACGTGTGGAAAGAAGTTCTGGGTTTCGTATGTGTAGACTATGTTTAATGTACCCAAATATCCCCAATTTTATTTTAGCAGCGAAAATGAAACTTCTCAGTCATGAAACAAACAATACAGACTATCCATAGCCTCTTACTGCGATTTTTCAAATGGCACTACGGGAAGTTCTTTCTACATACACTGGTCGACATTAAAAATACAATCCCCAAAAGGAAAGCAGATAACAGCCCCAAAATTGGCAGCTAGTTACCGGAAGGTACAAGTAGCAAATGATAAAAACTTAAGGTTCAGTTTCGTTTTGGCGATCGTCGTACGCAATGACCGCATTCTGCGAATGCGTGCGACGGAAGCTTGAAGTGGGGTAGTTTCGTTCGTGCATTTGGCGCGTGATTTTTTTTTTAATACAAGCTAGTCCCTGAAGGGGGCTAGCACCTGATGAGAGGGTTACGCCCTCTTTGCAGGTAGGATTGTTAAGGGGAAATCTGGAAGTTTTGGAAAAGGTAGGTGGGCTATGAGGTTGTAGAGAACTTTGGTATCCTTTATTTATCCAAACTTTATCATGGACATTATAAGCTTTTGCTCATAATCGTTAATCTTGGTTCATACATAATTTTATATCGGTGACAATGGGATGGGTGATGGACATGAAGTGCTAGAGACGTCACAACACATTACATAGAAGACAGGCGATTGATATTCTTCTTGCTTAGGGGCGACTCTAAGCATAATGGGAGACAGATGAGCCCTACATTTAACATTGGTGGATACTTTGTGGAAGATGGATATGAGAGGTGAATGAATTACATGAGTGATGAAAGGTAATGTGCAACGGGTTTACTCAGGATTGAGAGGAGGTGAGACTGTAAAGTAGACATAAGGTCCGGAATATGTTGCTTGAAATTGGACTTTGAATATTTCGGAGGCTGCATGTTGAACTTTGTTGAGGATAGTTTCTCTGCCAAAAGGATAGATGTTTTGGAATGTTAAAGTGAAAAAGGTGAGAAGCTGTTCAATAGTGATGGGTGGGAAGACGGAAGTATTGGGAAGTGGAGATGGCTGTTCGGGAAGTCGAAGCGGAACGGTGAAGGCAGGGGTTTCGGGATTTGCATTTGGGCGGTTTTTACATTTATAGGAGAAAGTAGGATGAGGTTCGCTGCATTGGTTGCATTTAGGTGGTAGTTGGTGATTAGTACAAGCTTTAGTTGGATGAGAGTCAGAACAGTAGCCACAGACAGGTTGGTTGGGACAGTGTTTGGTTTCATGATCGTTGTATTTTTGACAGCGTTCACAGCGGAGTGGGATTGGTGGTGATGAGCGAGATGGTTCTACTCGATATCGTCTTTTGTAGATGAAAGCTCCGTAAGTGAGAAGGTCATCAATGGTTGCCTGATCTGTTGTTAATACGCGGATCATATAGCTAGGTTCTCCTTGTTGGGTTTTGATTCGAAGACATTTGGCTATGTTATGTCCCTCGGCTGTTAGTTCTGTTTCTGCTTCTGTGTCAGTGATTTGAGGATCTACGCCTCTGATAACTACGGACAGCATAGGTGGTCGACGTGGTGGAGGTTGCAAACGGATAGTTTTTGAAGCAAGTGGAGTGAGTTTTGCTTGTTTGCCGAAGATCTCAAAGCTGTATTTATTTCGTATTGTAGAGGCGAGGTTGCTGTCTGAAGATTTGATTATAATACCGTTTCTTGTAGGTATGAGTTGCGAGATGGAGTCACGAGGGACATATTTCAACAGTTGGTGTAGTAATAGCTTTGGTGTTTGGAAACGTGGATCGAAATCTGTTAGTAAGAATGATGACAACGGAGCTTGGTTTGTTGGATGCTGTTCAGATAAGTGCATTTGATCATCGGAATCCTCGGAGTTACTGAGAGTATGAATCTTTTTAGATGGTGGTGATTTAGAGCTTCCAGATTGGTGCGGATTCGATGAATGAGAGCTTGTAGTAGAAAGTTGATCAGTGCTTCTGCTGTGCTTTGATGATTTGCCTAGTGTAAACTTAGCAGAGGTTGAAGATGGCGTGCGCTGTACTACTTGAGGTAAGGTGTGCTTTCCAGGTTTAGGCATGAGAAAATGATGATCAGTCTATGTGCAATGACTGCAAAAATGGATATCTCAAATTAACTCGCACCCTCCGACACTGAGCAGCGCCGTCAATCCTATTGTGGCTGTATGCGTACTGTTTCTCACTAGTGCGTTTGCAACACCAGATCATCGGAAGCACGTTAACTACCCACAGATAGGCTAGGTTTGAATTGTTGGCGCGTGAGCGACGCCGTACTACATCTATACATTTATATGATTTACTTTTCGTGCATTATAAGCCTAAGATCTTTCTGTAAACAATAATTCTTACATTAACAGAATTTTAGATATGATTGCAAAGAACTATAATAATAATATAAGCAGTATTTTAAATTAAACTCAACTTTTATTCAGTGTAAAACAATACTGTTACTTTAAATTGCCTGTAATACTCTGCTGCCATCTATTGAACACCAAACTTTCTACATGTCTATTACATCTTTGCATGTATTATCTTTCTTTCGGGTTTTACCAACAATTTCATAGCATTTTCGTCCAATCCTCATCTCTGCTGGTGTTCATTTTGACACAAAATAGTTCCAAATTCAAAGAAGACACGAATGTAAACTGTCGGCTGGGTGGCCGAGCGGTCTCGGGTTCGAGTCCCGGCAAGGACATGGGTGTGGATTTCAACAGCTAAAGGCGAATCCTGACGGGCCGAAGTCCAAAGTTACTACACTGACCTATATAAAAATAAAGTTTACCAAAGTTTTTTACGAATGTAAACTGAACAATACTCTGCGACGCATGCGACTGCTGCAGTTTGACTGATCTCCGAGAAGTCGTTGCAACAGTTGCATGCGACACCATGCGTCCGATACACAAATAAAACCGACTCTACTGATTTTCCTTTAACGTGTCAATGCAATGACGCGTGCAGCAGTTGTTTGTGATCATCGCACAAACGAAACTGCACTTTTACCGTTCTGTGCGATGTGTGGCAACGTGCCCAGCAAGCCAAATGCCGACCCAGACGGCTGCCCGACCAACTAGTAATCGGGAAATAGGGTAAGGTCGGCGTCACCCATAAGAGGCGTTTGGTCGTCGAGCCATTTTTCGGGCCGCCGTCGTTCTCCCAACTTGCCGGCATCGGACGTAACCCCATCCAGCACTCGCCCACCGACGTCGACTCCTTGTCGGCCATTCTTTTGCCGACCAAATGCCGCCGTCGCTTGGCTTGCCGGGTGGCGACAGCGGAACAGAACTGCCGAAGATCAGTAGACTGTGAGCCCACCATGGACGTTCAGAACGGCTGGAACACGGCGAGGCATAGAGAGATGAACCCTTGAATATCCTCTTGGGGTAAGTCAAGCCATGCGTCTTCGACACAATGCACAGCTCATCAACTGTAGCTGGGGAAGGTCGCTAGCGTGAGAGACATTTTGGAAGCATGCATTAGACGTCTTCAATAGGCAAGAGATCAGGTGAACCCGCCGGCAAAGGAAGCAGGCGAACATTGTGTTCAGGCAAGAAGACTAGGACATTACGTGCCACATGCGGGCTCCCATTACCCTGTTTGAATGTGGTTCCCGGCAGGGCCTGCACTAAAGGGACTACAACCAGATCCAACACATTGTTGATGTACAGTTGTCTGGTCACATGTCCATCAATATGTAGACGACACGAACGGGCATTGAATTAAATGGTATCCCACACCATAACATCCGGTTTCGGACCGACGCACAGTGGGCGAAACGCATAATCTAGCTGTGCAAAAGTCTTATGTCAAAAATCATGCCTCAGTGTGGATCCAAAGCATTTATTTGCAACACTATAGTAACAACTAAACTGGAACAAAAACATGAGTAATTAGAAACAAAATGGCTCTTACAATAAGTGTGCATTATATACAACATATGAACGTATGAAGCAGTTACCGGAACATAATTCACTATCACTTTCGCTTTCACAATCTGGGGAGAAGTCAGGAATGAGAGAAGGCTGTGTCAAGAGAGATTTGACGTGATCATCAAGTCTCCAAGTCTTATGTGATCGAGCAATGTAACCACTTTGAGAATGGAAGAGATAAAAGGATCAGAGGAAAAGAGCATGGTATTCATTAAATCTGTCATTGTTTGCACGCGGTTAAATTTGCGTGTATGGAACTCGCTGTATCGTCTTAAATCTTTATTTCTCGCTTCCATAGCTTCCTCTGAAAACATACCAATAGGGAGGACAGCAGCTGTGATGATATCCGCCCCATGAATTAGCAGTTTATGCACACTAGATGGCATGTAGTACCAAGAGTACAGTTCAACAAACCTTTCAGCAGTCACTTTTGAGTAATTACGGAACGCTTCCACATTCACCGTATAACCGCATGAAATTGTTTGCAGTACCACGTGGAAACGATTTATTAACTCTTCATCGATGCCTGTGATAGATGATGCCATAGTAGACTGCTCAAAAGAACGCCTGGCAGTATTACCATCGTTCGTTGTACCACACCCTGGCTTTGGAATATCAACTAATAGACCCATTTTAGTTTTTAAGTCATCTTGAATGCATTTCTTGGTTTGCTGAAAGTGTTCCTTATCCACTAACGTACGCATTTGCCAATTTTTGACGTTCCGGCGGTATGCGATGTGTAGAATACACTCAAAACACCTCATCCAAGAATGCAGTGTTGAAAGACCAAATTCATATTTGCTTGCATCAGTCGAAAGTTGCTCTGTGAATTGTAAGTTATTCATATTTTTTGGGGTCACCCCACGAATTCCAAATGCTTGAGTTGAAGTATCAGCAATGACCCCAAACATTTTCCCATCAATCATTGTTAATTTACACACAGACGTAAATATGATATCGTGGCCACAAATATGGACAACAGTGGGACAAAGTCCTTGGATCTGCTCTTCGACAATCCCTATTTCACGTTTTGACAGCTTCACAGTTTCTTGCTCAAATAAGAGTTTAATAGGCCTCCAGAATCTTGTGGAGGAAGCTCGAGGATTCTGCCAAATAATAGCATTGGTTTTATTTGCACGCATATGTAGTGGAACTATACACACTGCAAATAGAAAGGAATCAGTTTTAGCACCTTCATCATTATCACAGAATATTTGCTTGTATGTGGAATGGCCAGAGCTAGCATCACAACCCCAGTTAAAAATAACTGTAACACCATTAGATAAATGATCGACGTTTTGAGATAATACATCTTCTTGAACCTTGACTAATCTAGTTATTGTGTGGTCCACAAGTACCTGAACTGATACACCTGATGATGATTCACTAACTGTAATTGATTCCATATTGGGATAACAATCTTTCTTTGCTTTCTGGATTTGATCGTAGGAAGGATATATATTAGCATTACGTGACTTCGCCCCAGACTGAACTAACTTGTACGAATGTTTGCTAAAACGTCCGTCTATATACAATGCAAGTGCTTCTTCAGGCGTATACTTGGTAGGTTCCTGGTTCGATGATTTCCATGATTTTTTAATTTTCGTAGCCCTCGTTGGTGTTGTTTCAGAGACTTCACGCACCAAGCTTGCTCAATCTCTTCTCCCAGACAAACGTAAACTACTTTGGGCGGCAAATGCTAATTATTCTGTTGAATGTGTCTCCACTAACGAGGAAACTTTTCTCTTCTTCGATGATACGGACAGTTGTTCAAATTCCTTCGGTGGCCTTCCGAGTGTGCTGCAGGATGATGGCCCTGGTTCTGGATCCTCTTGTCGCTGTTGAGGCACAAAGCTAACATTTTTATCCAGCCACTTAGCTACCTTCTCGTGATAAAATGCCTTCAGTACAAGATTACATTTCTGCCATTTTTGATACACTTTGCTATTAAAATTGTTTACTTGCTGCTGAATGTACTCGTTTTAATCTGTGTTTGTCTTCTCCAGTCCCAGTCTGCTCCAGACATATGTTGCAACTACAGAATTTTTGGCAGTTAGGGTTCTTTCTTCATGCCAAATATGAAACAACTCTCTCCGAGATATAGACATCGTATCTGAAATGATTAAACGCATCATCAGGTTGCAGTTTGCTGCAGCTAATGTCACTATTATTGCATAAGAGAACATTCATTTATTGCACATAAACATATTTCGCGGTGGATATAGGTGGATATCTTTATTGTTTTCCCATTAAAATTGAATATCACATACTTTTTTGTACGAAAAGCATCTTTCGATGTTGTACGAGTGCTACTTGTGGTACACTCATTTAATTTTGCAGTCAAATTTTATTTCAATAACAGTACATCCCTGCAGCAGCAAATGCAGCAGTTCTCGTTTCCTAACAGTCGAGCAAACTTGGAGCACGATGGGTTAACTTTGACCCTCTAAATATGACCACCATTAGTAATATCTGCTGCTGTATCACAACCCGTCTTTTATACGTGCAAACGCATTTCCCTGCAGAACGTCATATTTTTCTACTGTTGTTACTGTCATCTGTGGTTTCTTTGTAACTCATTACAGGTACAATGGGTGCAATTCCAAGCAACTTCATTTTGGAATTTTGCACAGCTAGATTGTGCATTTCGTCCAGTGTGCGACGTGGCGGCCATCGTGATGCTGCAGAGAAAACGACATTCGTCTGACAAGAGGATGTCCTGCCATTTGGCTCTGCATGTGCGACTTTCTGCAGCAGATTTAGTCGCTCACATCTATGGTGTGCAGTCAGCGGACGACGTAGAACTGTTCGTGGGGACACTGGGTGCTGTGCAACATCCGCCAGTGCGTACGTCAGTATTCGGGATGTGGCATTTCGGTTCCGCCAGAGTCGTACACACACAAGTCGTCTGTCCACGCCACACGTGGTAAATAAAGCGCGTCCGATTTGATTCGGTATGTGATTGCGTAGTGCCTTTGTGGATCCATCGAGTCCATACGTGCTACTTTGTGGACGCAGTCCGTGCAATACGGGCACCAAAGTCGCGGAAGGATAAACCGCGCTCACGATATGCCACAAATCTTCCGCGATCAAATTTGGAAATCTTTCTGCCACATACACAACAGTCATTTGCCACTGCAATGTGGCTCGTTGTAGTGTTGGCCGAAATGAACTGGAACCATTCTTTCGGAGCCGTTCCTGCCGCGGAACTGGAACGTAATTCAGTTCCGGACGAAAATCTTTGGCTCCAGTTCCGAGGTTAGGTTCCGGATGATGTCGAGCGTCAGCTGTCTGCCAAGACGTTTCTCCTTCTCTTGATAAGTTCTCGGAACCGTTCCGAGAAACTCGCACAACAGTTTCGAGTTTTCCATTAATATTTCTGCTTAATGTTAATATACAATGACGTCTAGCAAGCGAGCCTTGGAACTGTTCCGAGGCGCGCTTGCTAGACGCAGAAATATGAATAGAAAACTCGGAACTCTTGTGCGAGTTTCTCCTTTGAAGGACTGGTGGGAGGGAGATTCAACACCTGAATGCAAGCAGCAAGTGGTTTTTCAACCCCCCGTAGTCCCGTTGTTTATGTTCAAAGACTGCCGAAAATTGGGCGGGGAGAGGAAGGGAAAAATTGTCCGTTCCATCTATTTCTTTTCTTTCAATTCCACCAGTAGTTTTCTCAAAGCGAGTGAGCTATGTATCGCATGGGTGTTTTTTTTTTTTCGTAAGACTTCTTTCATAAAATGAAAGAACTGAATGTCAGATAGTCTGTTACTAAAACATTGTGGAATATTGTGTACCCCAACTATTATTGTTATTATTATTTAAGAAATCACATCGTACTCCATAACTTCGAAAACTGACAGGTTACAGAGCAAACAAGTAGATATTATATTCCTGTTTCAGTTCAATATCTGATTTCGGTCATCAACCATCACATTATTTGCCTCTCTGTAAATAATGATATTTTCAAAAACATGCATGGCTTCATCCTTTTCTAGAAATATGTATGGTCTTTAGGTATTTCAGGCCGGGGCAGAGAGGGGGGAAAGGATGTTGAAAGGTAATCGGCCAGAGTCTATTTTGTAGGTAAGATCCCGGATTTTCTTCCTGATGATATGTGAAATCATCATCGTTATAATTAGTACTCTGTTGAAAGTGGGACATGAAATGCTCTCTATTCATCTAAATTTAATGCTTTTCCTTTCGTCTTTTTGCACTATTTATGTTCATTAATACTCTGAAGGAGTTATATTCGTCTCAACCCTCTTCTTATTTTCGCTACAACCGTTTATTCAATTACATATTTTAATTTGAAATTTATTTATGACCTTTAGGCATCTAAGGCTCAGGCCGGGATAGGGAAGGGAAAGGATTCGAGGTGTCGGCCAGGGCCTATGTTGAAGGTGCCATCCCGGTACTTGCTTGGTGTAACTGAAAAACCCTGGAAAAATCTCAGTCAGAACTGTCGGTAGCTGAGATCGGACCCACGACCTTCCGAATGCTACACCAACAATCTACCACTGAACTATAGCGGCTCGGTAATTGCATCCTTTACTCTACAACTTTGCGCAGCCTATGTCCTAACCAGTTGCTTTTTCTTCTTTATTACCTTCAGTATTTATCGTCTCTTCAGTACTCTCTTCAGCACTTCGTCATTACATATGCTGTGTTCATGTTGATTTTCTATTCTCCTCCATATCCATACCTCGAAAGCATCTATTTTTTTAAAATTCTCCTAGAGTCTGCATTTTAGTTCCTTATAATAATGTTCAATACAAATTTTTAGTCAATATTTTCCTCAGCTCTATGTAAATTGATTCACAGAAAAGATGCTTTATCATTTCTATCCTTTGCAAGGAAATAAGAATAGGCCATCGGTTCACCTTGCTCAAGAATCATTTATCATAAATCGAAATGAATACCACCAGTTTAAATAATCTGAGAGCCTAAGATCACTATTTTTTCCCTGTTTATCTCTCTTAGGTATTGATTAAAACTTTAAACTACTTAATGAAGATCCCACACTGTTCCTTAAAACATGCCCACCGCCAGCCAAAAGCTAAAGAAGTGATCACGAGTCATGGTATATTAAACCCCATATTTACACCCATAAATGTACGGTCAGGAATATTCTAAGGCGCGGAGTCCCTTCTACTGTTCGTCTGACTACGGACCTGCCTTAAAATACAACTCTCCAGGCGCGGGATTTAATTCTGGAGAGGCTGTGAACATTCTATGGAAAGTATTGTTTGCTAGTCTTTAAAGGAAACATTTGAAATTGTAGCTTCTTGACGTCATGTTCGCCAGTAATGAGTGTGTATGTACATTTATATCGTATGTTAATAAGAACAACTTATGCGGGATTTTCGTAATTACGCTGAAGTTGGATACACTCCCGGAGCCAAACTTCGGAACGGAATGAACGCATTAAACTAAGCTGGGAGGAACTTCTCTCGAAGAGGAAAGAGGAGGGTTGCCTCTGGAACTGGACGGAGACTTCATTGTTTTCACCACTTGTTGCCAACTGTATTGCCAGATTTTTTTAGAACGAAAGAACTGGTTTTGGGGTGTTCCAAGCATGTATTTTAAAGGCGTTTACAAATATCGTATTTCTTGTTGGATATTCTGAGTGAGAGAGAAAGTGCTTAGTGCACTTCATTAATGAAATAATTAGCGATTGTAGGAAAGGCTGTATCTGAAACTCCTCTTATGGTCCAATGGAGATTTGTCACTGAGAGGGTTAGTCGGACAGTACATTTTATTTCACTTCTCGAAAATCCATGTTTCTTGTTTTTCTTCTTCACCATCGGATAAAATGCGTGAATAATTGGAATTACTTTATTCTTTTATACGTTTACAACATTCTCTGAAATTATTAGCAAAGAAACATTAATTTGCCCTAGTGAAGATTGTCGGTAACATGATCGATAGATTTCACTAAGTTAGGAATAGACATAATGAAATTATGAAGATTAATGTTTTATTAGTAATAATTAGGAACAAGGTAATTGCTTACAAATTGATATAGACTGTATAGCTGGCAGTCTGGCGTCACTAAAATATATCTCTAGGCCTACCAGTCAGTTCATTTACGACCTTCAGACAGACAGAATAGAGAGAAGGATGTGGGAGGAAAGTCAGTCAGTGCCTAGTTGAAAGTAGTATCCCGGTGTTAGCCCAGCGTGACTACAATCCTAGAGAAAACGCAGTCAGGATTGACGACCACTGGACTCGAACCCAGGCAGCGCTGAAACCGGGTCAGTTTTGCTAACCTGAACATAGGTGACCCGGCGACTCGGTCCAAAACATGACCCGGTCTGAGAACTATATTGAACTAGGCATTTCGGCGTTGTATTTTTTGTGTTCTAGGGAGAACACCTCCGATCGCGGTAAGCCCTGATAAAGATATAAGGAATTGTATGGGCGGTAACAGCACTATGGCTTACGCCCGTCCCGGCGGTAAGCCCTGAAAGAAACAGTGTTCAAACGTAAGGAAGTAATTATAAATTCTGCTTTGCCCTCCGGATCACCGGGTCAGACCGGATTTTAACCACAGACCCAGTGACCCGATTGAAAACTTGAGGCGATTAACCCGTTTCAGCTCTGAACCCAGGAATAGCTTAGTGTGAAATAAACGCTCAACCAGTTGAGCTACGTTGTTTGACATGAAGGGCAGTTTGATCTAAATAAGCGATAACCTGGTTTCCCTGAGTTTTCCGGCCACACAAGTAAAATGAGATGGTTCCTTGAATTAAAACATGGGAGGTATTCGCTTAATTCTTTCTTCTCTTAACGATGACGAAGTTAATGATGAGAGACAAAAATATCTTGAGTTGTTAATAAGATACTAAAACTTAAATCCGATTGACTAAATTTCAATTTTATTTATGGTATTTAGGCATATAAGGCTCAGGTCGGGATAGGGGAGGGGAAAGTATGTGAGAATGTGTTGGCCAGGACCCAAGTTGTTGCAACGCAATAGTAACAGTGGAGGAGGGTCTATTTCTTCAAAACGTCTTTTATATTCTTGCAAACGCTCGTCTTTTGCGTGTTTTTTTTTTTTTTCAGTTTTGAGCAATTTTCCCTCTCTCAGGCAATGGAAGCTGCAGCAGCAACCACTCATTCCATGCCTCTTTCGCTACAGGAGAGAAGGATAACGTTGGAATCTTACTCGCAGCCGAAACCCGCTCGGAACGTAAGACGCTGCGGAACTGAAAGAACGTAGGAACTTCGGAACGTAAGGAACTGGGGAACTGAAAGAACGTAGGAGCTTCGGAACCACTTCGGAACTGGAACCAAACTAAAGAACGGTTCCAGCTGCGGAGCCGGAACCGAAAGAACGCTTCCCCAAAAGGAACTGGAATGCCCATCACTAGCTCGTTGCTGGCTTGCCTCTGATTGCTGTTCCTAGATGGCATACGCGGCGCCTCCGATGCGCCATGCAGCTGTCAATTGTTTATCTTTCCATGATCTATATACTCTGCAAATTTTGCATTAATCCGATGTCTTCTTGTCGGTGATGCATTTTAATGGCGAGCATTATGTTTTGGATAAATGTTAACAGTAAATCATATTATTGAAGGCAGTGTTATAGACTTTGAGAGATAGGCTTATAAGTAGAGACTTATTGCTTAAAAATATTTTTTCTTTAGTTGGCAACCCTACATTACTTATGGCATTGTAGTGACATTCTATATGTAGCCTATACGGTCTTTATTATGACTGGACAGTTTCGCACTGGTTGCTTTCAAGTCCTGAATCCCAATTACCAACACTCCCTGCCAGAGAAATTCAGAACTATCAGAAAATATAAATCGAATATCGAATCGATGGATTCGAATATCAATCAAATAGAAAAGAAATCTTTTTTTGATAATTGATACAACGATTTTCCGATCTTTCTCAATATAGATATTTTAAAACATAGAATGATCGGTCGATATTTATTTTTTTTAAAAATCGCGCAGCCGTAAATTTAGATACAATGTAACAAAATTGGTATCACTGAAGGAGGGGAATCACCCCATCCTCTCCTCCATCGCATACCTGTTCGCCGCGCTATCTTTTATTGAGGTTCTTAGCAGGCTTCAACAGAATTCAATGTTACACAGAATTTCTTGTTGGGTTAGTTTCCCCCCCCCCCCTTTCCTTCTTAATTCTCTGGTTTATTTTTTCTTTCTTCTTTGAGTTGTAGAATGAGTAAATGTGATAAAAGGCATGAATACGTGTATAAAAAGGCACGCACGACGCATCCCAGATGTGAGAAGATTGTTTTATTTTTTTCTTCAACGAAATTAAGTGAAAAAAGAAAAAAACACGTCCCGGAAGAAGATAGGTGCAGCCATGGTGAACATTTAAGGAAATCCTTCATTTACATAACTCATCTACGTAGTACGTGCTCGACCTTTTAATATATACACACATTATTCTCTCTTTTTTTTTTTTTTTTTACTTTTCTTGGTAAATTAACGACTACATTATTTTATTTTTACAATTATTTGTGAATGAGAGGTTTAAAAATACGTGCATTACGAAATAGTTTATTGACTGTGTTATATTTCTTCAGGTTTAAATGTATGTACAGTAAAACCTCGTTTATCTGGACTTGATGGGAGCGGAATCTGTTCGAGATATCAACTTTACTTGCTGGAAAATCGTCCCACTCATGATCAATTCGACTCAGCATTAATCCAGAGAATTTCTGGGAATTCCTTACTTCCTTTGGAGAGTCCCGTACGCACCCATTGCACAATCTTGAAATATGCAGTTTTGGATAGAGTAGGGTTAAAATCTTTGATGGTAGTATGCGGCAACAAGTCTAACGTTCGTGGTATTGGAAATGTGAACCTCAAAAATTCATTTCCCTAAGCTTTCTACAGACTGTAAGCTCATGGCTGAATTTAGGAGAGAGACACTGCGGGGGCAAGTACTTTGAGGGTGGAAGCTATTCCTGGGGTCATTTAAAGCCATTCTGAAATGACGTGGGGGGGGGGACATTGCCCCCATGCCCCCTCATAAATCCGCCCATGCGTGTAGCTCCAAAACGCGGCTGAATTTCCTAAGATTTTTTCTTCGTTTTTGTTTTTGTTCTATCATCTTTGGGAGTTTGTGTGTCCATTACGTTACCACCCTGTTGTGTATAAAGCAGAATTATTATACTAAATAGAACTGCTGGGAGCAATTACACTGCAAGAACAGGTAGAAAACTACTAATCAAATTACAAAGTTCAATCAATATACAGTAGGGTCCCGCTAATCCGAAAATCCGGATAAACCGAACAGTGCCCAGGGAAAATATGCCAAATTATTTTTAACTTTAACTCAAGAGAGGAAAATAAAATTGTTTTTAATGTAAAAACGTGTATTTTGTACACAACGTACAAGAAAATGAACTCAAAGTACAGAAGTACAGGGTACAATTTTAATTACATACTGTAATTAAAGTACGGTACTGTTCATTATTAAAAGCTCAAGGATATAGGCCTACTAAAAAAGTATAGGTCCGGATATTTCGAACTTTTGCTAATCCGAACAGGTGTCAGCCCCAATTAGTTCGCATTAGCGGGACTCTAGTGTAATTATTTATTCAGAATAGAAAATCGCGTAAAAGCATCCCTGCAGCAAACGATTATACGTTGCATATACTACACAAGTTCATTCAATGCATGCACAGACTCTAGAAAATCGTATATACAGGGTGTCCCTGAAATAATGATGCAAACTTCCGGCATATTTACATGAAAACCAAAAAAAAAAAAGTTCCTTCGAAAGAATTCAAAATTATGCGTAATTTCTGAGCTATAGGAGCTCAATGTTACAACGACATCGTCACAGATGACGTCATATCTCGACATATAGTGATGAAAGCGGTATCGGCTTAGCAAATCACAGTCGAACTAGTATCCGATGCATATATGTAAGCAATATTTATGATTCATGGAGTGCCGTATAGACAGACAGGTTTCACAGCCTAGGAATGTCATTGACAAGGAATTAAATGGTTAAATAGAGCAAGGATATAAATCCCCTCTAAGCTGCCTTTGTCAATCATAAACATATTTCGACTGTGATCTGATAAGCCGACACGACTTACTTCAAGAACTTTCGAGATATGAAGTCATCTGTGACAATGTCGCCTTAACTTTGAGCACCTATAGCTTCGAAACTAGGCATATTTCGATATTTATTCAAAGAAACATTTTTTTTCTTGTTGTTTTGATATGAATAATCACTTCTCGAAATTTGGGGCAATATTTTAGGGACACCCTGTATATATAGTAATGGAAGAGGTCAATAGTATTACAAAGGGTTATTTGAAATCTTACGTTCAAAAGTAAGAGTGAAACTGAGAAAATCATGCAAGCGACGGAATTGATACTTCGGAACTTGTCATGTCACGGCAGGGTGACATGATAAGACGTCGCAACGGGATTGGCACAGACTGTTGAGTAGAAAAGCAAGCCTTGCAGGACGTTGAGAAAAGTTTTGACTTTAAATAACACAGTACACTAGAAATAAACTTTAATGAATATACCTAAAATTGAATGAAAAAAGATGGTGCAGGTTCACTCTTTCCAATGGTTCTCTTCAGTTCCATCGTGTGAATGCCAAGATGGTGTCTAGCGCACAAATCCTACATCGCTATTTGAAAGCTGCCGAATTTCGAGAGATGTCCTCAAAACTTGAGATGGGGAATACAATTAAAGCCCAGAAATATAAACATTTTGACGCCGAGGATGATTGGTGTTCTGCCAGAAGGCAAGTTTATGGCTCTAACGAGGGCATATTCCCAACTATTCACCTGATATATACATGAAATAATTTTTTCTCACTAGGTTTTAACCCGCAATGCACGAAAATGACATCCATACACCCAGCTTTTTTGAAAATTTTGAATAGGATTTTTCTTTTTGAAATATCGATTTGTGCCTATTTGTACATTGCAAGGAATAGATACTTGTGATAAAACTGCTACGGGAATATGATCCAACCTTTGGGTAATGACAGTAGGTGCAGGGCTACATCTGATAGTGGTATGAGAATCACGGTCGCCATCTTGAAAGCCGCCATCATGGATTCGGCTCGAGAATTTTAAATAGGGAGAGGGTCATGTGACATATCATTTTAGACTAGCTTGCTCCCAGAAATTCAAATATGAAGACATTTTATACCTACGCTTATTTGTTTAGGAGACAGAAATTCTAGAAGTTACAATTTAGCATTCTACAACATGTGCTCAATTTGATGACAATTTTGGTGGGCGCACAAAACCATTCGTTTTTAAAATCCCCAGCAATGAATCCAGCATACCTGCACCACAGTTGAACCTGGTGTTACCCAGTGCACATGACGAATTAAAAACAACTGATTGTGTGTGCCCACGAAAATTGCCAACAAATTGAGCACATGTTGTAGGACGCCATTGTCATTACTCAAAGATTAGATCACATTCCTACAGCGGTTTTATCACGACAAGTGTCTTCATACCTATTCCTTGCAATGTACAAATAGGCACAAACCGATATTGAAAAAAAAAAAAAAACTATTCAAAATTTTCAAAAAGGTTGGGTCTATGGACGCCATTTTCGTCCATTACAGGTTAAAACCTAATGAGAAAAAAAAGATTTCATGTAAATATCTGTTAAACAGTTGGGAATGTTTCCTCGTAAGTTCCATGGACAAGTTGAACCAATGACTTCCATCAGATGAAGATGGTGGCTAAGGGACGGGACCTGCAGTTTAAAATGGATTCGGAAGCACTTCGTTTAATGTGATCTCAACGGTTATCGAACCCCGCACCCCCGCCCCGCAATGACCGCTCTTTCATCGGAAAAGTAATGTTTTCCATCTTGCCGTAGGACAGGAAACGAGGGACAAGCTGTGATTATTAGGCCGGCTTTCCATGCAAGCGTTAGCCGCGTGCTTTGTTTACGATTTGACTAAATACCCAATTGAAAATCGTCTTACAGTATTTCTATTGGCTAGTCGTAGAAATCGCAAGCATAGCACGTGACTCTAGCGCTTGCATGAAAAGCCGGCCTAATAATCACAGCATGTCCCTCGTTTTCTGTCTTGTCACGCCATCTGTTGACGAACATTGATTCGTAATTTCCTATCAATATATATTCTTTTTCTTCTTCTTCTCTTGTTAGTCTTCCGCGTAACAACTGTTAGTCCGCTCTGCAATGATTTAGGGAAGGAAAGGAAGAGAAATAGCATACCGACAAGTGATGACCTGTAATTTGTTTTAACGTCGAATAAAACAGTTGTTCTCCGAATAGGCTACCAAACTCTGCAGGTGAGAATGCATGAGCCTATTGTCTTCCAAATGTAATTTCATTGTCGACATCAGTTATCTCAAAAATTGTATGTGGATGGTAGGGAGAGGAGATTGAGCAAATTAAAACAAGGAAAAAAAGAAAACGAATGGGAAGTCGGATAAGAATATTCTTGAATAAAAAAAAATGCAGAGAAACCTTTCGGTGCCTACTCCATGAAAAGTCAGGGTTGCCTGTTATTGCAACATAAAATTGTCTTGCTTCATTTACAACATATCCTACTCAGACAAAATATGTGTGGTCTAGTAGCGGAGATTGAGATCAGCATTGGTTCAGATTCGAACCCTGTTTTTTGTCACACAAAACGCACACCGGGATGATAAGAGCGCACGCGCTGAACGGGGTATGGGGAATATGGACACACTCTTGACCTACGTCACGAACTGAAATAGAGTGGTCAGTCCCACGTAGACCGCCTTTACCTCTCAAGGTGCCCAGGAATACCAAGGACACTTTTGTACTCAATTTTATATAAGATTGAGTGCAGCTCAGAGCGCCAAGCATGGAGGCACTGAAGAAATGTCTCCAGCGCTGGTCGAGATTTGAACCCGGGCCGCACGATTCTTAGTCAGACGTGCTACCTCCTGAACCAAGCCGACTAATCACCGGATTGGTATCTCGAACAAACTCCCGATCATTACTTTCTCTGTCGCGTACTCTTGGTGAAGTGTTGGTTGTGGGATGTTATCCCGTAGTCTTCTGACGAGTTTAGGCCTTAAATACCGGTGCAGTCTATTAATGAAATCTTAACTAAACAAATAACTGCCTTCTCGAAGCCAACACTACAGCCATAAGTTTCTTACTGCACAGAGTTAACAATGTACGCTTGTTGCTACCATCGAAGAATGACAAACTACCATCGGTTCTTCTTGCTCCATTACCTCCAGGTCATTGGACTGCCACCGACCAGGACAATAATCATCAGTATGTGACATTCACCATAGCACGATGGGAGCCAGCTAGTGTAGTGCAGTGAAAAATATAATTTCCTACAGTGGAGATGGGCGAAGTTAAGTGAAGCTACCAGAGCTGACCCGGAGACCCGGTCCGAAACTTGACCCGATAAAACCGGTCTGGGAAATATAATTAACTGGAAATTCCAGGGACGTGTTTTTCGTGCTCTGGGTTTAAAATAACATCTCTGGTCCTGGTCACTCCTGAAAAAAGTGCTGTTCAAACGGAAGGAAAAAAATCTGCTTTGTCCTTCGGGTAACCGGATTTAAATTTGGTCAGGCCTGGTCCGAAGCCTAGACCCGGTGACCCGTTTGACCCTGTGGCCCGTTTCGGCTCTGGAAGCTACTCACGACAGTTTATCAATTCCCAAACCCATCAGATAAATACTGGGATTATATCTATAATCAAGACTAAGGTTCGCATCTTTCCTGAATCGCTTACGGGTAAGTCACAAGGTTGTAGGTTCGAATCCAGCAACAGGCAAATACAAAAATTTTCAACTATAAATGAAGACGACAGAATAAGATGCACAATGGAATAAATACATTATGTAATCAAGGTTACCTTTTGTTCTAAAACTACTGTAAAAATATAAGGTACTTGAGGCAAATAAGACTTGCGGGAAATAAGGCCCAGTTTCAAAAAGATCCACTTCCTGAGTAGGATTTTGAAACCATGCAATACTGTTGACTTTTATTCTTCAAGACTCAACGAGGGAAAATTTGGCGCCAATAGCTTTATTGTGGGATGAGACACGAAATTGACTGGTCTTTTTTTTTTTAAGCTTTACATAAGAACTTCTTTGTAAGTATGTGCTAGTTTTATTGCTTGACATAACTTTAGAAATGAGTTTTTTGTTCAATATTTAAGGTTCAAAGGCAAGAATTAAGAGACATATTTCTTTTCATCTAGTAGTTTATTCAACCCTTTTAGGTAGATTTCGAAGAAAAATCTATCTATTGAGATCGGTACGATATCTATCTATCTATCTATCTAATGAGAAAAATGGCCCAAGGGGGTGGTCGGGGGAGCGGGTTGAAATTTTGAAAATATATAGGTCTATCATATACTGACTGACTTATCCACATAAATTCACAGGCGAAACTACTTGAGCTAGAAACACCAAATTTCGTATGAAGGTGTAGGACCATGAGTAGGTAAAGGGAAAACTCCGACATTTTGAAAAAGTCGCCATCTTGGATTCAAAATGGCCGCCAAACCCATTGTTGTAAATAATAGAGAGCTTAAATCGCTGGAGCTAGCGAGATTAAATTTGGCACGAAGGTATAACATCACTAGTAGGTTGCGAAAATATTACAAAATTTATCCAGAGACGCCATCTTGGTTACAAAATGGTGTACTCTAAAAAATCCATCTTCCACACCGTTTGAGCTAGAGATACGAAATTTGGTATGAAGGTATATGGTGACTATTAGGTTGAAAAAATATTGAAAAATGAAAACGTCGCTATCTTGGATCCAAAATGGCCGCCGAACCCATTGCTGTATAGAATATACAGCCTAAACGACTGGGACTACTGAAATGAAATTTGGTGTGAAGGTACAATATCGCTAGTAGATTACGAAAATGTTACATGATGTATCCAAAGACTCCATCTTGGATCCAACATGGCGAAATTAAAAATCCATTTTTGACACCATTTGAGCTAGAGATACGAAATTTGGCATAAAGGTGTATCTTAACTATAAGTTTAAGAAAATATTAAAAAATATTAGGAAAGTCGCCATCTTTGAACCAAAATAGCCGCCCAAAAATCATTTTCGACACAGTTTCAGCTAGAGAAATGAAATTTTATTTGAAGGTATACCTTCACAAGTAGGTCACGACAATATAATAAAATGTTAAAAATGTCGGCATCTTTAATTCAAAATGGCCACCCAAAAATCCATTTTCTAAATCACTAAAGCTAAACAAACGAAATTTCGTATGAAGGTGTACCATGACAAGTAGGTCACAAAAAATTGTGAAAAACCCATATGGTGGCGCAGCCCCCTCCCCCCTGTGGGTGGTATATTTGTACCATTGAGGCGCAGTCCGCCAGAATGTGTATGATTACGATAAATGGGGGCGCAACACCCCAAACCCCCATGTTGGGAGCGCAGCTCCCACGAGGGTCTGGGGGCAGCACCCCTAGCAAAGCAAAGCGAGTATATATATATATATATTTACACGCTAGCGCCCATAATTTTGAAGATATTTGAACCAAATTTTATTGTTATTTCTAGGCTTGATAGCTCGACTAAGTTCGTTAATTAGCAAAATCGGCCCAAAGGGGTTATCGGGGGAGGGGGGTTGAAATTTTGAAAAAAAATATTTATCAGCCCCTATGGAGTTTAGAGGAAAATTTTGTCTGCATAAATTATAGTACTTCCTATGAAGTTTACGGTGACACCAACGATTTAGGGGTTGTGGGGGTGGGGGTGGAAATTCAACATTTTTTAAAACCACACCTTGTGGGGTATCGTTCAGAAGCTCTTGATAAATAATCTATAAATCAATAAATAGTTTCTCGATAGCGCTCATATAAGGCGAGATTTGAATTTAAAAAAAACTTCGAGATCTACATCAGCCTGTAGGCCTGCCGAAAGGGATTTTTTATTTTGAACTTAAAGTGAGAAAGTTGAAGTTGGTAATAAGGCCCACTGAAATCACACATATTTTATTCAGCATACAGCGTTGTAAGTTGTGATATTAGCAGTGTTATAAGTAGTAATTGTAGATGTATGTAGTAAGGAAAAAATGACCAACAAGATATTCAGTAATGTTTACTGAATAAGTGAAGAGAAATCAAACGGATTTTATTGAGAACACAATCTCATAAACAAACTGCTCATTATAAAAGGATCTTTGTAAAATACTAAATGTATTCAACTATTGTAGTGATTTATGAATGTTAATGAATGTGTTTTAGGAAGTATCATGATCTTCATTATAGATCGATTACATTAGATTTATGATACTTATAGAGGGCCTTATTTCCTACCAACTTGGATAATAACGCCCATTTGCAATGTTTTCAAAACCTACGTATAAGTTTTGATTAGAATGAAATGAAAAATGTCTGACACAAGTATTATGTCAATGAATCTTCAAGGTAATGTATCCATGCAATAAACATTGCGTAAACGTATTAACAGTCTGGAAATAGACGATTCTTTCTTAGTTGGGCCTTATTTTCCTCAATACCTTAAGTAATTCCGTTTAGTAAAATAGTAAATTTTTCTCACCGAAAGATGATGCTTTCCTAGAATGATCAATATCGATACAGAACGTCATCGATATCGACAAAAGTGATTGTCATTCGATATTTACCGATATTGGAAAACACAATCGATCGAAATCACAATCATACGGTATTGGTATCGGCCGATACTGATGTGCTACTGGAATATATATTGTCATTTTGCTACCCCCTGGCAACACTGACTAAAATCGGAAACAAACATGACACTCACTGCTCACGCTCGGTGCGACTAAAAGTGGTTCGTCGTTCGCAAAACACTGTTGATAAAAGTGCAGCGATACAAGTCTTTAAAACCAATATCAGAGCCATCTATTCCGCTTATAATAATACACGACAAGGATACCAGATAGCGGGAGCGTTTGAACATGACCCGTAAAAAGCATTAGAAGCAGTCAAGGAGGAGGAAAAGTGGTAATGGCAGTCTGTCAGGATGCTAGTTACCCTGAAGGGAAATATCAGTACATGACATGAGTAGGGAATTTCCCTTCGCCGCCCCCTGAAATGGTCAATCCCCTCTTGTCTGGTACTCTGTATCTAACTGGAAGCGAAAAGATGATAATTCATGCATCGCGTTCAGGAAAGTTTTGCATAAATAAAACATTTGCTATCTTTATAACAGAGCTAATGAAAAATGATATATTAAATCCTCAAGCAAGATAGTACTAGAAGCTAATAAGAAGCAAATGCAACAATATGACATATGGAAACTGACGCAACACATTTTTAAAAGTTGATGTACGATAATTAAATGTCTAATTCATCTCTGAAAAATTCATTGCATGCAGTATAATCGACATATAAACCCAATATTATTTTTGCCATTATTGCTATTACTACTACTACTACTACTACTACTACTACTACTACTACTACTACTACTACTACTACTAATAATAATAATAATAATATAATGTGGTTATTACCGAAGAAAATAATAAGTGCCTCTTGCTATACTGTGCATAGTATACAAAAATTCTCGTTCTCCGGCCTAGTCGTCAGATGGCAGCACAAGTCTAAGATCACGTGATACCGCCGAGAAATGCCATTGGCGGGAAATTATTAACTTTTATTGGCTGTTAATGAAGTTTTCGACTGTAATAGTCGTTATGTTTCATAAATTTAATATTGTTTAATTTCTATACTGGTTTATGGTATTTTTTTATTCTTTAGAAATAGATTGCACTTTATCTCATCTTTGCCTTCTAAACTTTTGTTCTCTTTTCTCTTGATTTTATATCCATTTTCGTCTGTACGAGATAAAATAGTTTTCTTCTCCTTCTTCTTCTTCGTTCAGTTACATAGAAAAAGAATCACGGTTGGTAGGTTAGAAACAAGGATGTTCTAATAGAGGATTTGCTTCTAGTTATTTCATGCGCAGAGAAAGAACGAAGCCAAAAAAACAACTGAGAATCGACCAAGACAACGTACCTGATTGTTTAGCGAACAACTACTGAGCTCGTTGCCACCTTTGTTAACCGAAAACAATGTTTTTGATTTAAGTAAGTGGGCTAACTGGACGGGACTATGCTGTGAAGTTTGGCTTCATGTTCTTGGCAAAAGCGCATATCCTCTATTAGAACATCCTTGGTTATAAATTGAAGGCATCAACTCTGCTCGCTACTGTCGCTACGCTCGCAACTTCTAGCAATCACTTCTCATTATTTTCTTTCGTCATTGCTGTACTCATTACATGAGAATCTTAAAGTACAGGTACTTTTTTTGTGTTTTCTTTCACCTGGGTTTAATGCTTGCCTAGGAACATAATCAGTCAGACATTATCCGTAGTTAATGCTTATAGTCTAGAAATATAAATGCAACTTTTCAAGTTGTTTAATATGTAATAACTAATAAGTAAGACTCGAATTTATAATTTTAAAAAAAAAAGTTTGCTGGTTCATATTTTAGATCTTTCAATGTTTCTTTTCATTTTGAGATCCCTGGAACGTCATACCAAAATTTTGTATCTATTATTACAAATTATTTGGCTGTTAGAAATTTTAAAAATATATATACTGTATATTTGGGGGTTTTCGGTAGTAAATAATTATTTTGGGGTTTTGGAACGGAGTAATAATATATGGTTAAGAAATCATATATTTAATTATTTAGAAGCCTTTAGGAACAAAAAATCCATACATAAATCAAGCGAATAGGACAACAAACATCACGCTTGTGCTAAGCTGCTTTTGAGGTGCAGGATCTTGTAAGTGATACGACACGCCATTCAGTCATTGAGGAATGGCCTACCTGTTATTTTATATATATATCTTGGTTTAAAGTGAACAGTTTGTCAGTGACTGATTTGATCTCGATCTTTGTGCGTGTGTGTGTCTGAACCATTAAGCTGTACGTAACTATACTGGACTGATCATGAGAGAGAAGATGAATTATTTTATTTGTTATTTATTTAATATATTTCTTTTGACTGTAGAAAGTTCCTTGCTTCCTCTTTTGAAGAATCGCCACTGCTTTTTAGTACATTTTAGTAAAGCTTGATATTTTTTTTTTTACCATAAATAATTTTATATTTAAGAGGATCTCTACTTGGTATCACAATGCTGGGTCATCACTAAAATGGACCTCTTAATGGCAGCTTACTTGATGCTTCAGATACATCTTGATTTCTGATCTTTACTGCCGTAACACTGTTTCCTTTCTCGTGATTTGCAAACCTTGTTTACTCTTTTATTTTTTGATTTCTCTGACCATGTTGATGACTGGTTAATATCTTTTTATAAAGTGGCATTTATCAGCTGTTATAATAATAATAATGAACATTGGGTGTTATCCGGCAGGTGTCACTATAAACAATAGCTAGTTTTTTTTCTTTTCTCACCACTCGAATGATCATCATCTTTCCTCACCGCACACCGCAAGTATTCTGTGGTGAACGACCTCCTACGGGAGGTTTGGCAACTTCTCCAAAACAGATCCTACGTCATCGCCTCTGTGAGGATCCTCATTTTTCTCCCCCCTCCACTTTGGCTCTGCACTCAAGTAGAGGTAGCCAAGTATATTTCCTTGCTGAATTAATACCTTATTTGTTGTTTAACCCCCCCCCCCCTCTCCCGTACCACCTCGTTGATTATATTCTTCTGCTCTGTTATCAGGTTTCAATCGTGGAATAAATAACATTGAAGCATGTTGAGTGAGTGCCCTTCTTACTTCATTCGTGTGCACAAAAGTTTAAAGGCGTAACATAAATGTGGGAGGTGGAACTCGAATTTGTATCCTCCAAGTTTCTTTGTCATGATATTAAGAATTCTTCTCAATTGAATTTTAATTAAGGCTGCTAATACTATGCTTCTCAGCTTTGTTTAACAATTAGTTGACTGTGTTTGTAAATAGTTGTATTCTGTTATATGAATTCGAGACTTCGACTCTTTCTTCGAAATGTATACGTGAAGGAGAATGAAGAACCCAAGTGTCTCCAGGAGACTGTCGGTATGGCATCTAAACAAAGGCTCTGGCCGCTCTCTTCCAGTTTCCTGTCCATGAAAAGATGCCGTTCCTCCCAAATGTGTCCTGCCTATGGCATAACTGCTTGTATGGCCGATAAATGTTTATTTTTAAAAAAAAACTATTCAAAATAAACCTGTTTGAGACCACGGTGGCTTAGTGGTAGAGCGCTCACTTTGGTGCATCGATTCGATCCCGGCTTTTGCCATGTGGGTTTTGTGGTGGACAAACACCGTGTGCGTGTATTTTCTTGGTGTTCTCCAGCTTCTTTTCGCTTTCCTCATACCACCAGTTCTCCCATCATTATCCATTCATCCTAAGCCAGAGTTGCCTAAAGGCCTTAAATAAAATCCCCCTCTTATACAAAGTCGACTATCGCGAAAAGTTAAAAAATATATCAAGGATTTCTTTAACATTTGATATTTATCTACACCACCCGAGAAACAAATATTCAAAGGAAAGTATGATACAATATGTAACTTAATTTACTATTTAATTTCACCATAAAAACGTAAATAAAAAGATCGATATAAAACTTTTTGATATCCACAGAATGACACGCACCTTTAGAATAAAGACAGTAAGTTCCATCAAAGGCATTACATAAAAGGTTAAAAACTTTCTTTGAATTTTCAAAGTTTGTTAATATAAATAAACTTTTTACTTTCATATATGTATGTTTTTACCTAAAATATTTCATTCTTTTGTGCCATGAAAGGCTTTTTCATGGAGTCGTTAAGACTTTTCACATCTCTTTGAAAACAGCAGTTATTTTCTTCCACGTTTATCTACAGAAGTCAAACTTTTGTTGAAATTCTTTTTTTTCTCGACAAACTAAAAATGAAATTCTTACTACATAAAAGGGTAGATTCTTTTTTACTTTAGAAGAGTAAGTTATTTTTTTATTTCAAGTTAATTGAAGTGTTGCCAATAGTACACAATTAAAAATACCTAAATGAAAACGTAAAATTCTGTTTTAACAAACTGAATAAGTTGGTGGAAACTATTGCATATATTAAAATAGTTCTATTGTTACAGCAGTGATTTTTAAATATGTACACATATATTTAGAGGGTATATAAGTACTCAAAATTATTATATGTAGTGGGTTGTTGCGAGAATAATGGCCAATTCAAACTTCAAATTTTTTTACCGAGTAGAAATGAATAAAATGTTAAAATTCATCATTGCATTTCATTTATTTAATGGTGATACGTCACTGATTAAGTGATTAATAAATATTTTCTTTTATTTTTAGTACATTTAGTATTTTAGTAATTTACATTTTAGAACTCGTCAAATTTAAGATAAAAAGAGCACAATTTACGTGTTTTTATTCTGCACAATTACAAATTTTTGTTAACTCACAAACTAATCAAAACAGAGTCAAGGTGTAGAGCGAAAGAACCACCAGAGAGATGAAAGTCTTATGACGGGCATATTTTCTTCTTTATATGCTTTCGTCGTTGCAACACTGCAGTCATGTAAGCAAACTGTTGTTTGGAAATTTTTGGAAGTGAACGCTGCTTGTCTTTGTCCATAGTTTTCTCTTAGAGACACTAGAGACGCTTGTCACGTGTGCAGCGATAACGAATCAGTAAGCAGCTGAAAGGAAGAGAGATATAAATGGAGCGCTAACTTAAATTAGTGACAATATTTGAACTAAGAGCGATCATTTCATAGTAGTGACACCTAACGTCCGTTATGAAAATTACATGGACCAGGCAATCCTTTTTCCTTACTGGTATCCTCACAAGATGGCAATACAATCTAATCAGGTCAATTTCCTTTCGTGATGGATTTACAGCCTTGTTATCTTTGTCCTTTAGGAAAACAAAAAGGCAATTTTTTTCTTTCATCTTTGTTTGTACAACGACACCAGGATGCAGCATAAATTCTTCTATAATGTGTTGATATTTCTGATCCGTTGTTACAGACTTCCATTGCAGATTATTTAGTAAATACAAATAATCTAAATTATCCTGAACAGTATGCTTCCAAGAGTACTGGTTCTGATTCAAGTAAAAACTTTAATTACCTTAACAGTGACATCTGTCGTAACAAAATTGAAATGAATTTTATTCCTAGTTTTAGTATATGTAGCCTCCGTACGATAGCAGAACTATAGTTTAATACTGTTTCCCTCTTCAGTTTATTTATGGAATTTTTTCAGTTGGTTGTCCAGAGAATTGTACCATCCCTGTCAGAGTAAACAGGATAGTACAGGTAAATAAGATGGATCGGTATCAAACAGTAAGCCCAGATAAAGGAGCTCAGCGTATTGCT
>JAGDQP010002989.1:7712-40046 GCA_022664845.1 Lepisma saccharinum
TGGGCCCCCCCAAAGTTATAGAGAAATCGGCGCCCTTGCCATGAAGGAAGAGCAGCAAGTATGTGTGAAATTCTGTGTGAAAATGCACTACACTTTTGACATGTTGCATGAAGTGTACGGTGAGGAATGTTTAAGTCAAACACTTTTCAATTATGGTCGAACCTCCAACGAGAATGATGTAAAGTCTGGACGATTGTCCACATCTACCGACGTCGATCACATGAAAAGATTGTGGAAAGTCATCGATGCTAACCTTCTCGGTCGTCTCACCGTACGTAAAGTTACTGCTGCCTGAACATCAGTACAGGCTAGTATCATACGATTTTACCAGGAACACTGCAGATTCGTCTTGTTGATGTTAAGTTTGTTTCAGGTCTTCTACGAGTCTAACAAAAAGAGGACGTGTCAGGGCTTGTGAGGAGCTGTTATGCGAAGCGAATGTTTACCCAAATTTTCTATAGCTCACTGATCTCTGATGAAATGTGGGTGTACATGTACGATGTGAAAACAATAATTCAGTTATCACAATGGGGCAGAAACTCTTCGGTAGCACGATTGAATAAATACAACGGTAACATACTGTAACAATTCTAGTTGATTGGCAGAGAACCGTCTATACGTAGTTTGCGCCACGTAATCCCACGTTCAATATATCATTCTACGATAACGTCAGGCGACGATTACAAGAGAAGATGCCGCTCAAGAGGCCAGAGATGTGACAGAACAAGTTCTGAATGTTTCTCCACAATAATGCTCGTTCTCATTCCTTACTCTTTGAGGGATTTGTACCATAGCACCAGACACATGCTGCATCACAACTAGCCTACTCCCCTGATTTTGCACAACCCTACTTCTTCCTTTTTCCTAAGTTGAAGTCAGCTGTCAATGATGGTAGCTCATACCATAGAAGAGATCCAAAAGAAATCATTACTCTACTTACAGACCATTACAGAACTGGAGTTCCAACACGCATTCCAGGAGTGGAAGAAAAGCAGGGAGCGGTGTGTAAACAGTCGAGAGGAGTACCTTCAAGATGACATCCACCTAAGTGTTATTACCAGTATCTCCATTTTTAAAACTTTGATTTATTTTTTTAACAACTTTAGCATTTTCGCTATGAGCATCTAGTTAAGTAAATAATTCTGCCCAGTTAATCGAAACAAGACAGAAAAAGCCCATATTCACTTCGGGCTTAGTCAAAGTTTATGTTTATATTTCAAACAAATTTCACTAATTGAAGTGAATGAATCTATAAGCAAACTTTTCGTATTCTTGTGGATCTCGGAACTGCGTCTCCCTGAGAGCAAATACCAAATCCTTTAGAAACATTAATGCAGTACCGATATATGTTTCCTTCCAAGCATTCCCTCATTTGTGTAATGATTGGGTCAATTGTGGTGGAGAAATACTCCATTTTCAATGAAACTTTAGTATCCAAGAGTAGCTTGTCATAAACTATTTGTTCTGCATTCGTAAATGACTTTGTTACAGAGGCTGAGATTCAATTTCAGTGTCCCTCATAAAATTCGCCACGTCTAAGACAATAATACTGAATTAATTTCGGAGATCTATTATGCTAGCCAGTTTGTTTCAAGAATGGTCATAGCAGATAAGAAATCTAAGTCCGGACTTTGTAACTAACTCTATGGCATATGAAACTCACAATTTCACCACCGCAGTAAGAAATTTTCGCTATTGGAATATATCCTGTCTAAGATCAAGCCATTTTCCATAACAAGCTCCGACTTCTCAATGATCCCTTGTAATATTGTCCTCTCAAAGACGTCTCAGTCTTCTCAGCCACGATGGAATATAATGTTCGGGTTTTTCCCATTCGAGCTACATAGCCTGCCCATCTAACTTGTGTGATTTCGTTATTTGTGTAATATCGGGTGAATCATTCTTATGAATCTCTTCATTACACAATCTCCTCTATTCTCCAGTCATCTAGTCCTGTTTCGGAACGTATGACTTTCTCATAACCTTATTTTCAAACACGTTCAATTTATGTTCATCTGCCAGGATATTACTCCAACTTTCTCAACCACAGTGAGTTGTCGATACAATAATCGTTTGTTATGTTTGAATTTCACTTGTTTTAATATTAATCGCGTAGTTATGGGCTTCTATCCTGAATAGAAACATGCACTGTATGATTCTTATAAGTGACATGTTTCTTTGGTGGCCTAGTGTTTGCTTGTTACATATGCCTCCAAGTGTTTAAATTTGTTTAATTTCACTTTTATCTTATTTTTAGTTGTTAAGTTCCTACGTGCTTTATCTTATGCGATTTTGATTTATAAAAATATTATAATGTATTTTGTGTTATCTACACCTAGGTCATCGTTAATTCCTACTAAAATATCGGTGTTGTTTTGTAGTCAATTTATATCCCCACCTTCCAAATCTACTTCATCATCGTATACGAACAGTTTATTCAAATCATTTAATGTTAATTTAGCATAATCAGGAGATAACCTTGTTTTAAAAGCGGATAACCTTATAATATGACATTATTAGTGAAAGCTATTGGTTTCTAATACAAACATTACATTCACCAATCGATATCATATTTCCAAAAGAGTCCTCATGAAGCCACAGTTGACAATTCTTGCAATGGAACCAATATTTTCGCAAGTCGTTTTATAGAATTATCCATCCTACAGAAATGACTCTTCTTTTAAAATCATTTGAGAGCGTCTTTTTTCTTGATTCCAATCTTCGATTGTTGTCCGCACTTATACCCTTTCCTTGCATCACAGATGTATTATTCTCGTGCCAGTTCCTGTGAGGTTTAAAACTTATTAACTTTCAAATTTCTTGAAACTGAAGGCACAGACATCGAATCCAAATGCTACAGTAACTTCCCATATTCATGAATAATGATTTTTACTGAGACGAGAATGGAGTATATTACTTTAATTTCATGTTTAACAGACAGGACTATCTTACCCTAATATATACGCCCATTTGCCCTACTGTGTGTACAGTCTTTGCCGAAAACTACAGTTATATCGAATATTACTATTAGTACAGTCATTTTCTTTAAAAAGATTAACATAGTACTATGTATCTCATAAGCTATTAATAAACTCTGATTTTAGATCAGGTCAAAAATTAATCTTAAATTTTATACATGCATTTGCGTGAACTACGGGTCCTTTTCACTTGATACGGCAATACTTTTTTTCAGTCCACTTGCCGTGGATATACCTGATGCCGAAAACATCAAATACAGTGATTTCAACGCTGTCATTTACAAGTAAAGGTAGTCTCCTATGAGTGTCTAGGGAACCATCTTTGTAAAGTAGGTAGTTCATGAACAAATTACTATGCCAGTTATACTTATGGGATCACGTAGGCACATCTTCACTATCTGACACGTTTTTTTTTCGGAATTCTAAATCGAACCAGTATATAGTGCAATTTCCTCGTTTTATATAGTCCTATGATATCTATAAAATCAATGAACAGTTAATCAACCGTACCATTCTATTGACATTTCTTCTCTAAAGCTAGTCTCAAGGCAAAATTCTGATCCAACATAGAGCTATTTTTTTCTAATTTCACATTCTTGATCTCCAATTATTTCATCTGGCGGTAGGCTTAGGCGAGTTACCAAAATATTACTCAAAACTTTGTAGCATGTAATTATATTATGCAGTAATTATTACAATCAGTTTTATGGCCTTTTGTTATTAACCGAAGCTCTTACTGAGGTTCCTGTTGCTATTTTGGGAAGCCCTTTTTTCTCCATATAGCATCAATGAATTTATATGGTTCCTTGACTAGTCCCGTTTCTCCCACTTTAATTAATTCGGCTGATGACAAAGGTGCTTGGACTTGAAAACACATGTTAATGGTAAAAAGCGCTTGATCTGCAAAATAACATGCCACGCAAAATATACTAAAAATGTAGTGATTATTGTTTGGGGCCGTGGATAGCAACAGAACGTAAACAATGGTACCCACTGAAAATCAGCTGATTTTCATAAATGTTACTAATATTTTTAAGAAGTTCTGATGAACCAACGATTGTTCATAGAACACTAAGAACAACCAGAATATACAGTTGGAGTAGCAAAAAGGTGTTGCAAAAACTGCTTCGTTATCCACAAGGTACGTAATAAATGAATGGCTTAACGTTCCATTTGCCGAACAAGTCAAGGTCATAATGATTTTGATCGCCGTTGCTTTAGCAAGAAAAAGGAACAAGTAGTGGACGTATACTAAGCCACCCAACAAGATCTCTGGTGATGGACTGTCCAGTATGTCGATGGTAGTGTTAATAAACTGATAGTGAAGGATGCTACTCCTATGCTGTCATGCATAAAACCATTACAATAGATAGTGTTGAGATTAGGTTTAAGGATACTCCCAATAAAAGATTAAACTCTAGTAGCATGACTGATGAGCAGTACATCAAGTTATGGGTGGACCAAAACAGTCAAACTTTCTTTGATGAGTTGTACAGAGCTGATAAACAGAAACAAGAAACTTGTAGTCAAACTATAACTTTGGAGACTTAAGTGCAAATTGTACTCAATGATATTAAAATAGTAGGTATCCAAAGTATATGAAGGATGCAAACAGATTCAAAGGTGCTTAAAAATATGGAAGCCTGCATGAAGCTGTGGAAGTCTTAATGTAGCAGAAATTATAACCAACTTAGGAAATCCGTAGCTTCAGGCATAGGACTAAAGTTATGAGTATATTTATAGATGAAGCTAAAAAAAGGAAGTACATATGAACAATCAGCGTATAAAGTTTGCAAAACGAATTTGACAATCTAGTTGAAAGTGCACAACGACAGGTAAATAGTCAGACCCAGAACAAACAGCCAATACGAAAACACAAGACAATACTTCACAGAATTCCTTCAACAACAATAAAAGTCAGAAACCTCCATACGCAAATCCACAAAACACAAAGAGTTCCAAGCTCACAGATAACTCTTCCGTCACAACTAAACCAACTGTAGACAAGACACTCAACTCAAATGCTTCTCAACATTCATCTGACTCATCTACAGGTATGGGTGCTTCCATCCGCGAAGTCTTTCAAATTATTAAAGAAGTCTTCAGTGGATTAAATGTCATGAATATTTTCACTATATTGAAACAAGGTTTAGTACGCATTCAGAGTGCTGAAGATCAATTTACCAAGATTGCAATCATTATTAAAATTTTGCTTGTGCTCATGATGATGGATCTGAATAAATCCAACGTTTCACGCCATTTACGAATATCTTTTTAGAATTCAGATGGTGTTTTTCATCAAAAACCGGAACTCAAACATTTTTTAAAAGAACAAAGGATAGACATATTCTTATTGAACGAAACGCATCTTAAAAATTATCACACTTTCAAAATCCCAAATTATACAATCATCAGAACGGATCGTCCTGGCTTAAAAGGTGGTACTGAGGTACTGTTCAAAAATCAATTACCAGTTCAGCAACTTACATTTCCTCAGCTCTAAACACTTGAGGCTACTGGGCACCAAATTATATACCCAAAAGTTTCATTTTATTTTCATTGCTGTCTACAAACCACCGAATATACCATTAAATCCAGCAGATATTCGCACACTGAGCTCTCTGGGTCAACATGTTATACTCGCTGGAGATTTAAATTGCAAACATCCACATTGGAATTCAAGAATACGAAATAACTCTGGTATAATACTCTATGAGGCTTTACCAACTTTAGATGTCTATCCGGTTTCAACTATAGAACCAATGTGCTTTCCATGTAATAGAGGTAGACCAGATATCTTGGACATAGCCCTAGTAAAAGGTATTCAGATCACAGATGGATCTCATGCCATACTCACATTAGAATCAGATCACATACCTGTCTGTTTTAATATCCATCATCGCCAAACTTTTGAGCAACGAGTCATACCTTCCATTTACACAACCAATTGGGACAACACTGCTATGCTAGTACGTACCACTGACTGTAATCTTCCATTAAATTCTCCGAATGACATAGACAAAGCAGTTGACCTTATCACAGCAAACATTCGATCTGCTATATTTTTAAATACTAGCTCTTCCAAAAATCCAGTTCGATACCAACAGGATATATCATCAGCTGATTTGCGTACTCAATCCTCATCCACATAAAACGTTGGGCGCGTCGCAGATGGCATAAAACGACACACCCATAATATAAATCAATTTGGAACAACCTTAAAAAACGCATCAGGTAATGATTACAAGGCTTACTTTATATACAGTGGTCCGATAAATTACAAACACTATCTCAACCAAATCACGAAATTTGGAATCTTACAAAAGCACTTACAAAAACAGAAGGAATAAACTCCAATCGTCCATTACATGGTACAAGAGGCCATGTTTATAATAATCAAGACAAAGCTGCAGCATTTGCAGATCAATTACAAACACAGTTCAGTCTCAATCCGGAACCATATGATGAGGAAATAATTCGATAAGTACATCAGCACCTAAATACTACTGATTATACTCAACCTTTTGACCCGGCTACCTTAATTACACCTCGAGAAGTGCAATGCACTATCAAAAAAAATCGGGGTAGGAGTGCATCTGGCCCTGACAAAATTCCGGTAATGGCCTTAAAACGCATACCACGTAAGATGCTAATCCTTTTGACTAGATTATTCAATGCCACAAAATAATAAGGGATTACAAATCAAACACAAGATTCTAAAATAAATAAATTATACACTTAATGTGGTTTCAATTCACACTCTTACCTTGAAATCTAGTAAAATAAACATTCCTCAGTGTTTGATAGGCTGGACGAGGGGTTAACGCACTGGACTCATATTGAAATTCATTTTCTTACGGGTTCAAATCCTGGTCGTCGATATTGTTTTTTAAATTGTAGATTACTATTGATAATCTTCATTTTTATCGTGGTTTTTTTTTCGTTTGATATCTAATTTAACTATGATACTTATATATGTTACTGTTACTTTAACAGTCATTTCAAAAATCGTTTACTATTTTTAGTAAAGAAACAATCAGAAAACCGATTGACTAATTTTAAAGAGATTAAGAATGTAAAGTAATATGTGTCAGAAATGTTCTTGAATAAAACAATTTAGTGATTATTTATTTTATTGAACGCTAGCTGTAATTGCCCCAATTCTTCCGAGAATTCTTCGAAGCTTTAAGTTAGTTCTTGAATCTAGGTCACCCTAGGCTAGTTTCCCTACCAAAGGCTGTTGGGGGCTCCCACTTGGTTTACCATCGCTTGTATTAAATTCTAATGGCAACGTTAATACAGAGTAATCCATATAGACCTTTACAATTTCAATTACTTATTTATTACATTCTTGTGGAAGTGACACATGGGCGGAACAGAGGAGGGGCAATTACTTTAAAAGCTATCGTTTAGAATGAAACATGTAGTCATTCTGAAATAACTGAGGGGCAATGCCACCCATGCGTCATCATAAATCCACCCATGATTAGTGACAGTGAATTTGAAATTGCATTGCATTGTCGAATCGGCTCGAGCAGAATCCGTTGAGCGACCATCGCTGAAATTAAAATTCGATTATCGTCCATAGTTGACTATTATTAACAAGTTGAACAGTGAAGGCTTACATAAGCTTTATTTTCTAATGTGACGTAGGCTTTACTATTTCTACTACTACGTACTACTACTGAGGCTGCCACTGCTTTTAGATCTCTTAATAGCAAAGCTTTAGCAAAATGGACCTTCCATTACCGCGCATGGTGTTAGTCCATCCGTCCGTGTCTAGAAATGAAATCTCAGGAATTACGAGGCGTAGAGAGATGCTTGAGATGTTCTTGGAAAAGTCTTAGTTAAACCAGCTCAGAGCCTTTGGAACCGTCTTGATTGGTGCAGTCATTCAGTATTGCCAGCCCATTTTCTAAAAAAATCAATTCTTAAAATTGCTTCCATTCAGTTATATCTAGCTGCACCAAACATTATTCACTTACCAGTGTTGCTAGCCTATTTCCTACAAAATTATCTTTTTTCATATTGCTTCCATTACTTTAGTCATAGCAGCACTAAATTTGGCATAAACATTGTTTGACTCAGTAAGAACATACCATAGCTATTTCCGCTCCGCAGGAATCCCGTTGTCAGTATTGTCAGTCCATGCCAAAATATATCTCTGGAACTATAAGGTGTAGAGACATTCATTGTGTGCCTTTCCAAAGGTCTTAGTTAGATTAGCTCAAAGTTGTCAAAATAGTCTTGATTTGTGTAGTAATTCAGTATTGTCAGCACATTTTTTTAAAACATCATGAATTATTAAATTGCTTCCATTCAGCTACACCTAGCTGCGACAAACTTTGCATGATTTCATAGATTTCTATATTTGTCCCACCAGAGATATTGGCGATCCAGTATGCATAAAATACGATGTTTGGGAGTTTCAAAAATTCATGAAAAAATAATCATATCAAATTTCATTTTCTGTATAACTTCAATATACCTTGATACGTAACACCGTACAAAAAACAACTTTGATATTCAATCCCTTTTGTGTAAAAATCACAGTGAAAATCGGAATTGCTTCTATTTCGACAATCACGCTCAGATACCATTTTGATCAGTTCGATTACGTTTTAGCTTTTTAATACAGAGGACTAAAGGAGACTTTAAGGGAAAAATGTTTTTTTTTTTTTTTTGTTTGAATACCATATGAGAAACCAGCCAGTAGATATTACGTTTTCCGTAAACGTTTGATAGCACAAATGTTTTAATGAGCAGCAATAGAAAAAAATGACTGCCATTAATTAATCGGTTGGGATAAAAATAAATTAAAAACCGCTTTGAAATGAATGTTAAAAAAATATTTCTTCTGAAAGGGGTCGAGCAATGAAGCTGGACGATTTCAGATGAATTGGCCCAATAATGAGTGTTCCTGAAAATGGCGATATAAAACAATATTTGAAAATTCATGTCTCAAAAATGGGACAAAGTATTCTGATGAAATTTTGGGATTAAACCCAAATAGGTTAGCGCCTTTTGTGGTAAAAATATAGATTTTTATAATTATCTTCTTTTGAGATAAATTATCTTGAACTTATAAATTTTACCCTCATGGCTGCGTTTAGACATTATTTACCGAACAAGAGAACACTTAATTTCAAAAATTATAATATGGATATAATTACTTCTTAGTGATGACATTTTACAAAAAAAATGAAAAGAGTACTCCAAAAGTTAGGTTCATTTTATGGTGATCAAAAATTGCACAAATACAAAAAATGCGCATTTTCAAGGCTTTATTTTGTAACTTTTTTATCAGAATTAAATAAAATCATACTGAAATTAAAGCTTGTAGATTTACGAAAAGAACTGTTTTTGTTTCATTCTAATATTTCTTACAGAACTCAAGTTATTTAGAAAGGCGTGTAGACGTCCCATGTCAGAAATTTCATCACTGAATCGCCTCTCCCCCTCCATCTCTTCCTTCCTGTTGGAGTAAAAAACTCCATACTTGCTTTTGTTACCTGCAAGTCAATATGAATAACATATTATTTTCAGATTTTTTAAAAATGGTGCGGCAACCATTTGAATCTTATGAGTCATATTATTTATGAATCTGGCGAAAATTGATGGAATGACTTAACAATCATGACTCTTATGCAATTATTATTGTGTACCCAAATCACTATATACAATACATATTTCAATATACTGCGACAATATTAACTCTAGCTGGTGTACCCAATGTCTGTGCAGCTTTCCTCTACACTATATATATACACTGTTTTCTTTCTACAAGTTCGCAGGTAGAATGTTGTCGGTCCAGCAATATCAGTGAATAATTGTAAATGGAAACACTGTACATAAAGTTATATTCATTTACATTTTAAAATGTTTTTCTTTTCTTTTTTTAATAAAAAATACAAATTTAGAAACATACGAGATAAACATAAATCATAAATGCAAACTAAGACAGAAGAGCTCAAAGAGAAAAAGAAGTGATCCCATTTCTGCAACAATTCCTTCTCTTCGCTCGACATTCAGGAGGACTCGGCTGCTTTTCTCCGACAGCTTTCCTCCGATTTTAAACCAGGAGATACGGATGGCCAGTGAAACTTTGGCTTGAAATATTTGTCGTCAGAGGGAGGTGGATGAGGCGAGGATGCTTATTTTATATCTATTTTATTGAAAACTTTACTTAATGTGTTAACCATGCCCATGTTATTATTTTACCTCACGCCGCTTTTCTAACATTCTAGTGCAGCGTTTCGCAAACTATTTTCAAGTGCGGGCCAGTTTTAATAATTGGTAGGTTTAACGGACCACCCTGCGTCTGCCTGGGTGCATCTCGAGGACCACCTGTGTAGCAGAACCCTTATTTTCTTAGCAGAACCCATATAATTTAAAAATAAAAACATATTTTGATGTAATAAAGAACTGGCCTGAGATCGTTGTAAACGTAACAATATTGAATCACGTACTCAGATTCTTAATTTCAAAGTTAATCACAGGACATTTCCAAGTCACTTTTGACCCTCATTTTCAGGATCATAAATATGCCTTTTGAATCATACTGAAATGAGGAATGTAAATATGTTGTAATTTTGCAGAGATTTTGACGTACTTAAAACATTTTATAATTTGTTATAATTTTCATAATTTTGTACGTATTTTTGTAATCATATTTAGGTTTTATATATTTCGCTATGGCGAATGTTATTAATTTATACGTGGGATCGAATTCCAGTTGTGACATGGATACTGTAAGAAGATTCATTAAAAATGTTGAGTTGTGTATCGGATGGATTGAGTAAATAAAGAAATAAAAGATATAAATAAAGATATAAAAGAAAACATAAGTTCAGTTGTCTGTATAGTAACCGAACATTTTCATTAGTGTTTCCCCTGCAACAACGTCTCGGATACATCCTGCTGAAAATGATCAACAACCTGGTATTTAATTTTTTTAAATTATTTGGAGTTTTAGTCCAAACTAGTTTAATTCCTTGTAGTGCATTTAACTTGTCCAAACAGATCACTGACTTCATTTAAATCAAGGCCACCGAACGAAAAACGTAACCAACAGCCCTGCAAACACATGAAGAAGACACATTAATTTACTCTTGAAGAATCTGTAAGTACAAAAAAAAATCGAAATTAACAGAAAGGAAGACGATTATATATTTCGGTTACTGAGCCAAGCAAGAACTGGCTATCATTTTTTTTTCTATCTTCTGTCTTTTTTTTCCTGTATCAACAACTTTTGCTCTTATTGACTTCCCAAAGTCATCTATTTTTCCAGCTTCATTTGACAACACGTTTTCTTCGTTTCCTTCTCTCTCTCTCATTTCCATGATTGTCTGTTCTGAACGTGATTTGAAATTTGCCGCTGCAGGGTGCAAGAAACCATTGACAGTATTGCAAGCTATGGAGATGAAGAATGGCCGGAAATAACTGGAAATATTGTTTTAATAGTATAGCTAGCGAAATGCTTTACGATAGACTTCTATTTTTATTTAAAAATCTTTTTTTTTTTCAGAACATGAAGATTTCCGTGCAGATACCCTAGTAGCACACAAAGAAAAAAGGTTGATTTCAGCTTGATATGACGGTTGAATGTCCGCTTTTTCAACTGTTTATTCAATGATTGCCCTTTATTTAATTAATTATTATTTTTTTATAGAATTGAACGAGAGCAGTGTTAATTGGTATTAAATCTCCATAAATACTGCTTAGTGAAACTAATTGACGTAATATAGCTTGGAAATATTAATGAATTTTGTTAGTAGTTTATTGTAAATTGAATCCTCGAAAGTTAAAAGGGACTAAGTCGGAAAATCCAACTTTTCAGAAGAGGAAGAAACGTTGCCACTTAAATTGTATTCTATGAAATTTTATTCTGTGAATACTTTTCTGGTTCTCTTAGGACTCCAATGAAGATATTTTTCCACAATCCAAGGGATTCAAAAACTCAGAATTGTGTAGCTTAGAGACAAATTTCAAAATTTGACTTACAGGGAAACTGTCTCCGGTTGGACACGAAAACCAGCATTAAATTTCCACACTGCATTGATGATATGTTGAAATGAAAACTCCTGTAGTACTATGATTCGGAATTTAGCGGAACACGAATTAGAGGACTTGTAAAATTTCGAAATTTGGTAAAATAAATATAATTTTTCCTATTCTACAATAAATAATATTGAATATCTGGGGCTCCAGAACCACTAAATACGTCACTGGTGAGTAATTCTGTGGTGTTGAAGGTGATGCTACAACTCGGCAGTGTTTCATCCCGAGACAAAAGTAAGGTAGAAAGTTCGGTCATGACGAACATACCCCCTAAAAGATAGCGCATTTACCTAATATCCATTAACGTGTATTTATTTTCCATTATTAGATACGTTATAAATAAACTTGTGTTTTCCTACTTAGATCACACTATAAATGAACCAAACAGTCTTATGAACAAAACTTTATGGACGAAAGCACTTTTAATCAGGCTTTCTGGTGGTTTTACTGATGGACCCTACTCCTCTACCAAGTTTGGACAAGAAAACGCTTTGAAGCATCAATAGGTTTACTTGTGAGAATTTTGGGGGTCTAAAAGAACTGAACCATTTTAAATTTGAGTTAGGGGTCGTGGGTTAGCCACGAGGTGATCCGCTGCAACCCACCTTACTTTGGACTATATTCGTTATAGTATTGAAGTTATTTGCAAATTTTCAGAATGGAAAATACGAGGGTCGTTCAGTGAGTTCTTAGAAAATTCAATAGATGGCGCTCATAGAATTGAAAGAGGTTTGCACTTAGTAAGCGTCATCTCTCACTAGACTACTGTTAAAGTTTCAGCTATATCCATAACGTGGTTTCATTTCCATACGAACAAACTTTTGTTTATATAAAAAAAAATGAAAACGAAAACCATGAGTTTCGTGCAGTGATTAAACACTTCTATTTGAAAGGCTTAACACGAAGAGAGATCAAAGTCGAGTTCGATGAAGTTCATGGCAAATCTGCTCCTGTGTTTGCGACTGTTTACAATTGAGTAAATGAGTTTAAACGTGGCCGTACATCCACAAATAATGAACATCGTTCGGTAGGTCCAGTGAAAGTGACTTCTTCCGAAATTATTGATAAAATCCACGATATGGTTTGGGGTGATCGACGAATCAAAGTGCGCGAAATAGTTGAGGCTACAGGCATATCAAAAGGTTTTTAATTTTGCACGAAAATTGTGTGTGAAAAATATCTCGCCAAGATGGGTGCCGCGTTCACTCGTCGATCAAGAAAATACATGGGTGCGCAGTTTCGATGGCGAAAATTATGGAATTGAAGTTCGAATTATTACAACATCCACCGTATTCACCAGATATGGCCTCAGTGGCTTCTTTATTTCCATACTTGAAAAAAAAATGGCTCGGCGGAAAGAAGATTCACGTCGAATGAGGAGGTCATCGTCCAAACAGATGTCTATTGTAAGGACCTTCCGAAATCATACTTTGTGGACGGCTTAAAACGGTTGGAGAAATGCTGGGGAAAGTGTATCGAGCTAAAGGGTGATTATGTTGAAAAATAAAAATCTACCTATTTGTTTTCTAAGGAGTTATTGAACAACCTTCGTATCTGCTTTTTTTCCTGTAAATTAAATAAAAATGTTATGTCCAGGGTATGAACACGTGACCCCCACCTTCATCACATATCCTGTATGGATTTCGCGCCTCCAGTTGTCCCTGTGTCAGTAAAAATTATAAAAAGCATGACACAAAGCTGGCCTCAGTGGACTGAGCAGTCCTGTTCTTTCATATTGCCGCTGTGTTTCGAATGTTTTTAAGTGTATCCTTGTTAGTCTAAGGGATTTTAGAAATTAGGGTTCTGGTAGCCTGGGAAGGAATAAAACCCCTGAAGATAGCAGAGATTCGATCCAGATCTAGAGGTGGCAACCTAAATACCTCATCACACTGCATTGTAAAGACATACCCTTCTTGCACATCGTTTCTACAAATATTGCTTGAAATTGCCATAGTTTTGCACACAAAATTGTTAATTAAAACATGCGGATATGGCACTCTAATTTGTTGTTGTTTTTTTTTTAATCGGCCGTAATAGTTTCGGTGTTCTAACAACACTTACCTCAGACACCCACTACTAAACTCTTGTATTTGAGTTGACTAGTGTGTGTCTGAGGAAAATATTGTTAGAACACAGAAATCGTAACGGCATGCTGTGTGAGTGTGTTTTTTAAATAAATCGTAGTGTATACAAGGTTGTATCATCAGATTCCCGGACTTGCTATGTTGACGAAAAAGTAGTTACCTACGTTTGAACAGCATGGCCTTCAAAATAGTGACCTTGCGCAGCAATGCATCGGTTTCAGCGGTTCTGCTACTGCTGGAATGCGGCCACTAAATCATGGTGGGTCAGATAGTTCGTAACCTTTTGCGATTCGCGCTGGATCTCAATAAGAGTGCGAAAACTGCTATGTATCACTTGCATCTTCTTGGAATTCTTCTTGACAGGGTCCATTGTCATCGTGGAGAATCCAGGTCTTCGCGCACCACAGATGCGGTCGCTTTCGCAGAATGTTCTCCCTCAAACGCTTGCAGAACGTCGCAGTAAAACTCTCTGCTGGTGGTCTGGCTATGGGGGATTAATTCGCAATAGACAATGCCGCGGTTGTCAAAATCACGAAGAGCATCGTCTTCATTGAGCTGCGGCTCGTTATCACCTTCTTTGGGCTCTTCCAATGTGACACGTGCCCGAAACTCATCATCATTTATCATTCTGGACGTAAATGTGTCTCATCCGCGGCACGCTCACGGAGATCTTGGCACACTGGAACACGATATTCAGGGTTCAGCACTCGAGGAATAAACTTACTAGGAAAACAGAGCATGTTCAATTCCGAAGTTTGGATTGTCTGCCCTGATCCGTAGGACACACCCAACAATGTCAGAAATGTCCTTCATTGATCGTCCTCCGATGGTCCGCACAAGTACCCAATTTCGTTGCACATTTTCAGGGGTGATTTTCTTTGATGGTCTTCTTGATAGCTCGTCGTCTTCAAGGAATGTTCTTCCGCTTTTGAAGCTCCTCTATCACGCGTAACATTGCGTACGACTCATTTCGCATCGCCGTAAACTTTGCAAAGCATGTTCAATGTCTTTGTTGCCGATTTGCCAATTTTATCGTTGGCTTGTTCTATGTTTCTTTCCATGATGTAATTACAGACTACCACACAAACCTGATCACAAAATCACCCCTATGAAAGCTCGTGATGGTAACACAGTGAAGTCACTGGCTTATCAAGATTGCAGCTTACTCTCATTGTCAGCGTAGCCTTGTGCTGCCATCTGTTAGCGCGGTAGAGAGCTAGTCCGGCAACTTTTTTTATACAGTTTTGTCAGGGTGGTTTAATTTAGCTAAGGATACGAGGCCTCAAGACAATTATATACACAGAAGTAACTACAGAAGTACGGAGAATTCATAATATTTTTTGGACAGTGAATTTTATTGATTTCTCCTGCACTTCAGGTTTTATGATTATTTCTTATACATTTTTGGTACAATGTTTGTTCCACAATGTGTTTGATAAAATCACGATTACTAAGTTTTGGATCAAACTCTTTAAATAAATATATTAGCAGCAAAACATCGTGATTATTATAGTCTGTCGGTTCATGACCAAAGTTAGTTAAGGCAAGAAACTATCGCCGAAAGAACCCGGGATCGATCCCAGAAAAGGCTCCCGCAAGCAAACTCATTCACTTCTTTCCTTGAGTATCGGAGTCACTTAATAAAACTTGTACAGACACATTTATTCACTTCTTTTGAACGTTCAAAGTGCACACTTGTGATCAAACTTTGACACGTTTTATATATGGAAAACCGTGCAAGAAGTGTAGTTTTTTAACAGTGTGAGCTACTGGGAACTCACTAAAACTATTTATTATTTTTATTTTATTTTATTTTGTGGTAATTATTAAAGATGTTTATTAGGAAATTGAATTAGCCTGATGGTATTTGGATACATTGTAAACAAAAATTGTATAAGAATTAGCTGTGTAGAAGTATACAACAGGTGTGCAAAAATTAATTTCGAAAAATATACCGTTAACGGGAGGAAGTGGTACCGCGAACTGCGCATGAGGGATGTGGAGGTAGCGCCCCACATATTATCGACCTTCGGTAAGTAGTGAGGTGGGGTGGTCAGTCCCACGCTCGGCCGCCTTTACCTTCCCAAGGTGCCCAGAAATACCAAGGACACTCTGATACTCAATTTGATAGGAGGTTGAGTGCACCTCACAGCGCCAGACGTGAGCACTGGAGGAAATTCCGTCCTGTTTGGAATCTGAACCCGGGGCGCCGGATTTGTAGTCAGATATGCTACAACCTGAGCTAAGGCGATTCCTACAGCACAAATACAAAGCGTGTTTGAGCATATAAAATTATTTTTAAAACTCTGAAATCAGGCAAATTTCACACACACACACATCTTGAAGGAGGTTCTTATGGGTCTGATGGTTTGCTGTTACAATCCCAAAGTAATATTTATTTGTTTTCTTTAGAGAAAGGCACACAAGAAGTCATTCACACTTTTAATGTAGAAGAAGGTTCTAAGTTTCTAATTCTATTTTAAGTGCAATTTCTTAATCGTATTGTTTACCGGTATTGATTCTTTCGGGTGAAACATTATCTAGTGTCATGGAGACATAACATCCCTCTCAATCCTCCCCCCTCAGTAGCCATTTTTAATCTCACAAGAACATATCACATTACAATATGATCAAAGTAACCCCCAGAAAATATAATAATGCCAAAAGTAACTTCAAATTAGCAAAGAAAAAATGAATTAGTAAAATGAAAATAAATGAACCAAACATTTTTTACAAGGTCCAGCTCTCGCTCTCGCAAACAAAATTATCTATTAGTGTTCCTATTTTGGTGTTACAGGGTAACACGGTTACTCTGATATTGAAAACGATTTTTTTGACACAAAAAATTGCACTTTAGATAAAATATATTTTATATATATATATATTTTTGAGACCATATGAATAAACAACAAATACCAATATTAAGTGAAATTCATACCCAACATTGACATAAGAACTCAGACTTGTATTATTGACAGAATAAGCAGATAAACTAGTAAATCCTTGAAGTGTTAGTTTTGCTCAAAGTACTGTAACCCCGTGTCCAAGGTAGCCCCATTCACGGTAAGCACGCGACACTTGGAGCACACATTTTTGCATTTCCTGTGCAAAAGGCTAAGACAATTTCTTTGAAAATGTGTACGGAAATGTACAACCGATTTGTTTATTTTTACGGTATGGTAATATATTAGAATAGGGTAAACTTATGGAAACAACCATAAACATATGTTTCGTCATATAAGCTTCAGATTCTTAAGTCCCTTTGATTGGGAAGCTATAACAAAAACGGGACCTTCAGTTTGTTCGTCTGTCTGTTCGTGTCCCCCGTAGTAGAAAGTGTATTTGCCCTGTGGGATTCTATCTTGATCCTTTCACCGAACTTCTTGTATCGCTAATATGTCTAGCTCGTACTTCTCGGTCTCGCGTACCACCACCTGAAGAGCGCCACGTTCCTATTCTAAGGTCTTTCCTAATCCTGCTCTTGGAGCCCCCTGAAGAAGTCCTCGCCCGGAGATCCGAATGAGGGACTAGTTTACCTCATGAATATTTTACCCCAGGAGAATCCATGAACCATCTGTTACTATTTCTTGACATGTTTAGCGGTGTAGAGTTGTCAGCTCTACGATTTCACAGTAAAGGCAGACATTCAAGATGTCGTCCTCTGTCCATCTCTGAGCCTTGCCGATGTCATTCATCTTCAGCCTCAGAGTGGTAATGGTGAAACTGCTTCCCCTCACCATGATATTTTTTGTTTGGGGTTATCTTCCCCTAACCGTTGTAGATCCCTCTACTAACTGCAAGGCAGCAGTACTGGTCTTGGTCGGCCTCGGAATATTCCCGGTACAAATCATATTTGGTCGGCATTCCCCTATCCGCCACCTGGGGGGGGGCGCCTGTTGGGAGAACAGTAACTCCAACCCAGAATCAAGATATAAATATACATATAAATCAAAATATAATAAACAAACAAAAACTCTAAGTTAACATATCTGCAACCTTACCGCTATCAAAATCACTTAAAATATAATCTCAATGGTCATGCTCATCATCATTTCTTCATCTTCTTTGCGAAGTTGCCATTTTCTGGTATCTAAGTGGTATATACTATTTTCATCAGGCCTTCAAATCAGCGAATCTTAGTACGAAGCGATGATAGACCATATTGATAACTTCCAAGATGGTCCATTTTTTAGGAAAACTTAGAGGGAATGTTATGTCTTTGGGGACGTCCACATACGCCAGAGGTTGAAGACTGATTTTCGATAGTTTGTAGAGTATATTTCTGAAAGTCTTCCAGCCACTTTCAAAAGAACTTTCCTTAATTTGATTGCTTCTGGTTCACTTTGGCGACGATAGCGGCTTCTGATTCTGGATATACATCTTGAATGTTAAAATATGCGGGGACATATGCAAACATTTTCTTTTCTTTACATCCTTGGTCCGTTCATGCAACCATATCTCATGCAGGCTTCTATGAAGTATGCAACACACCACTGAAGAAAAAACGGAGTAAACACATTGGGAGCAAGTTCGAGCAGGGACATTTTTCTTCAGTCAGTGCACTATTTGTATGTTTAATTTTACAGAAACAAAATGAAGGCGGAAGAACACAGCAAAAGAACTGCAGGCTTATAGAAAGTTAGAATTTCATAAAATTTTAGTTCCTTACTTGGGACGTTTTATATTATGTAATTTTCATCAACAATACTGTAAGGATTGATTGTTGAACGAAACGATAAAGAGTTCATATCAGTAAGTGAAAAACTTATAAATATTTTAACACAAGAAAAATGGCCCCTATCTTTGTAGAGTCGCCAACGGTATTAACATAAAGACTATCTATTTACTTACTTTTATGTCAATTTCTACCTCCTTCCCGGAAGCTACAGGTGGCTATTCTTTTTATTCTGTAACTTTAGAGCATAGGCGTGCGCACGGGGGGAAAGGGTTTATGGGGCAAGGTGCGCACGGGCTGCCCCCCTAATATTTGACATACCAATCCAGAACATTACTTTTCAACGACTTTTTTATATAAAGGTAAGGTAAAGCTATCTCCTGTGCGATACGCACGCGCCGTGAACCAAGGACACTCTGATAGGAGGCTGAGTGCACCTGCGTCATGCATGGGAACAGTGTGAGAAAAGTCTCCAGTGTCCTTGCCAGGATTTGAACCCGGGCCGCTCGCTTAGTAGTCAGACGCGCTACCGTCTGAGCCACGGCGACTCATGAATTTTTGGTATATGAAAAGTTATATGGTAGTGCACTTTTTTCGATCAATTTCTCAATTAATAGTATTTTTACAAAAGTACCCTGAAGAAACCTTCAGCTAACCACTAGTCCCCCCCCCTTCCCCCGCTGTGATCTTCGCTAATCAATGTATACTTTGGTCTTTGCATTTCCTCCCAACAATGACACACTGCCTTCTCTGCTTTATACTTGATAACAATGCAGAACATCACTCGGCTTTCGGCTAGTTTGTTTATTCTTTGATCAAAATGGAGAAGTTATCTTCCTAATATTTTCATATCAAAGTATCAAATACGTTTAAATCTAGGCAAGAACATAAACTGTGGGGTCCTCAACATTTCCCTATGTAGTCTGCGAATTGAATCCTTCAGGCAAGGAAATAAGGATCAGCGCCGTAAATTGGAACTTTCCTGGGGGAGGCAAGGAATAATATTCCCCCCCACAGGAAAATATATGTAGTTTACATATTAACGTTCTTTCGTGACAAGTAGCACCCCGGTTATTTTTCACAAGTAGCACAAAAATTATTATTTCAAGTTATTACATTTATTCAACATTTATTACACGTTAAATTGTGGGGCCCATATTTGATGCAGTTTAAAACCTTATTGAATATATTTATTACTTCTCGGGGCCCCAGTTGGGAGTTCTACTGAAGTAGGGTCCAAGTTGTAATTATACTTAATCTTAGGGACATATAGTTTGTTCAGATGATGGAGCAGCAACATCTTCTTAAAGTATTTTCAGTTCTTTTGCAAAGGGTATGGTGGGCCCATTCTATGCATCACAAGTTCATTGAGGGAACAATATTTGACACAACTTAAAGCGTTAAGAAATATATGCAATTTTTGGGAGCCCTAATAGAAGACTTTTCACTAACATGAGTCCAGATCACGTATTCGTTTCATTTCACAGATTTATTTATATTTATTGGTGATGTGGTGAACACATTCCATTCTTTATTTATACATTCGTGGTCGTATCGTATCATATTGAGTAAGGAAGTTTTACCTTGAAGTGGACGCCATTCGAACGGCAGAAAGCTTAAACCTGGGCGGTTACCCTCCCTGCCCCCCACAACTTACGGCACTGGTAAGGATGAAACCCAAGTTTTTTTTTTATTATTATTATTATTTAGTGTTGAGGAGAATTTGTGTTGAGGAGAGTTTAGTGAAGGAGAATTTCAAATCGTTAAAGGGGTGAAATCCAGGACATCCATTTCGTTAATTCTTATACTATCCCTATCTATGTTAATATATTTTATGAGGGTCGCTTATTGGTTACCTTAGCGAAACCCTTATACTTTGACACTTCACTCTTTTCTGAATGACGAAAGATCATTGTTGTCTAGTTTTTGATGTCCTCCTATTACAGATAATTTAATCATGAATTATGTACCCTCCTAATTATAAATGATGTATCTTAATATGTCAAAACAAGCCCAAAACAGTGGAAAGGAAGGTGGTTTGGGCCTTCCCTAAATTTTCTGTAGCCTTTCTTACCTATAAATCTTTGTGTACACTACCGATATATCATACATCGATTTGTTAATGATGTTGCCCCCTCCAAACATCTATGGCTGTTTGTGGACCTGTGTTTAAACGAACATTTCGTCATGTGTTTAAACGAACATGTCCCTGGCCCTTTCGTCATTGCTGGTTTCACAATCATATGTACCCTCTCCACCCACTCGGAAATCTGGATCTGTATTTTTACTTATTAATTTAATGGATCGGATCGCTGCTATTAACAACTACGATGCTCTGAAAATAAGATACATAATTTCAAATAAAACACCAAACAAAATTAGTTTTGTTTCTATAACAAAAGTAGCATAAATTTATGTAATATATTGATATTACATTCTTTCTTATGTAATTGCTTATTCCACTTGCTCCCTAGTACATTTTGGGCTGTTATCACGCTCACATGTTTTTGTCGTTGGATGCGTTATCTTTATATGACTCCAATATAAATTACAGATACAGTGGAAACGAATAAATATTTATTTACTTGATTACGTATGACAACAGATTTGCGCATCTGAAACACAGATGGGGAGGGGAGAATAAAGCAGAGAAACAGAAAACATAGGGTACTAAATTGTTTTCTTTGTTTAAGCCCACCTGCATCTTGTTTATCTTAGCTTCTTCAATAGCTGTTTCCAGGTAGCGTAACGCCTTATAGGCTTTGCCCACTGTTGCCCAGCGATTGGTCATTCCGCTATATGATGGTGAAAGTTTCACATACAAAGTTGTTCCGCTATAAGCAGCTTAAGACTGTCAGCTTTCGATCGAAGATGACAACTATTTTTTTATGCTATTCAATATAAGAAGACGCTGCCTCCTGTTGAGAAGATGCTACTGACCTTTGATTTTCTGGTTGAAAGAAATATCACCTTTTGGCAACTTCACCGCCAATCCAGTACTCATGTTACGGGTCACGGATGATTATACTCCATTTCCAGGACTAGAGTTGAGATATGAAAATATCTGGCTTGTCACAGCTTCATTCAATCTTATTTTTTTCTTTATTACATTTTGTTACCTCTTATGATTATTCTCTTATGACTAAAGCAGATAAAGAAAAATACAAATGAAAGAAAATGATAATGAAACAAGTTGATGGAATGAGGAAGTTAAATTGATTTTTAAAATTTAAAAGGTATCTCCAATTGGGAGTATCGACTTTCCCCCTCCCCCAATTTGAACTAAATTATAATTGACGGTACTGGGTCCGCCTCTGACAGCACATTAACACCCCTGGGGCAAGCGGAATAAAACGATATAGAAAAGTAATGAAATGACTATAAGTTTGGTTGCATATTTTAAGGAGTAACGCTTCGAATTTGAGCCCCCCATAATCCAAGGGTCTACGCAAGCCTATGCTTCAGAGTATTCAGTTTAAAGTTTCGTTTGATTCATCATAGTTTTCATATCTGCGAAAATTGAGTTTCTCCACCTAGATTCCATATTTTGGCCACTGTCCGGTGTAGGGAATTGGCGACCCCATTGTCCAGTAGGATTTTGTTGGGTGCAATTAGTCCTGGCAGCTGATATCATTGTTGCTGACTATGGGAAGTCCAACAGCAGACCCAGAGTTGCTTCTCTGTTGAGAAAAAGTTACTTCCGAGTTGCGTAGGGGATTGGCGACCTCATCGCAGGTCTACGGATCACAATGTGATCCAAATATATTACATAGCCCGAGTAGCAGACTATTTCTGCTCGTAATGGCGTAGTGAGTTGGCTAGCCCACCGTCCCGTCGGGTTTTGCTGGCCGCAATCAGCTCTAGCAGTTAAGCATCAACGCTGCTCGAAAGGAGGACGAGCAGAGAGAATTTAATTTCATTCACTTCATTTCATCCACTTGTGACTCATCATTTCAACTCCTATTCTGTTGCGACTAATGCCTCCCCGCAATGAAAACAAAAAGGACGTTTTAGGATGTATTTTCATTGACAACGACCCATGGGGTCATTGGAAAGGGGATATAACCATTTGATTGCGGCTAGTTCTTAACGGCAGATTTTGTTAGAACACCCGGTCGGGTGAGCTACATTCAGCAGTTTCACTATCAGAGTGAACTGCATAATATTTATCTCTAGACCGTCTCCTTCGATTTAGATTACTTCTTTTACTAGTGTTTCTATTCTTAGGATAAGGCATCTCAATTGCATGATATCTAATTTACTCAAAACAACAATATTGTAAATATAGGCTAGCTCAAGTTCAGTAAATAACTTAAGGTAACGAGATCTATATCGTGGCAATAGTTTAATATCTCTCAGATATTCCAATATCAGCACATTATCGTGTAAGATAAATCCCAAACTTCATTGAGATATATTCTAAAGAAATTATCTTCTCATAGACAAGAATGTTCTCCAGATTATTTACATTGTTAAGCTTCCAGCTATTTCAATTTCATTTTCTAAATTTCGCAATGGAAAGCTAAACACATAAATTTCAACCATTTCACCTTTACTTAACTAATTGTTCAATCTCACTCGGAGATGTTCTATCAAAACTAAATATATGAGATAATATCTCATATTAATCTTTGATTTTCCTTCTCTTAAAACTCCACCCTCTTCCTTTTTTTCTTCTGTCATGTATCCCACAACGATAACATGACCCATAGTTCTGAATCACAACGCACATCATTTTCACATAAAATTAACTTTTAATCTTGTTCACATGAATCAAAAACATACATTTAAACTAGAAGTTAACTTTTGCTTTGTTTGTTCCAATGACAACAAACAAAGATGTCCACTACATGTCCTTACACAACACCCCCAGTTGCTACAAAAGAAACAAGGATATTTGTGCAAGCTCAAATTGACGAAGTTTCTACAATGAAGTATCACTTTGTTTCGAAAACTTTTTCCAAGTCTTCATATTATTGTTTAGAACATTTATAAACTTTTACATTATCCAAATTTTCCTTAATTAATGCTGATCAGATATTCTCATGAGATCCACAACATTATTATTAACTTGCAATACCAAATATGGACCCTCAAAAAGCATAAACAATTTAGCCATTTGTTTATTTTCGGCATTACTCAATTTGTGCATCTTACGATATACCAGCATATACTTTTCCACATTATCCTTTATATCAGATTGTTTTTCATTACTGCAAACTAAAGCCACAATAGGATACTTACGTAATCTTAATACATAATGTAAACCTTCATTACCAGCTCCGGAACTATTACTCCAAGTTTCATGCTCCTCACTACAATTCGAACGTAGTATTCGACCAATTTCTGGGGTATATCTTTCTACTGGGTTTCTCTGAGGATGATAAGTTGTAAAAATTTGTTTAATACCCTTCTCTAATAATAATTTACTCCATTTATTAGATGTAAACTGAGTTCCATTATCCGTTAGTATTTTCAATGGATAACCATAATGTTTACCAAACTCTTGTAGTTTCCTAATATCTTTGGTAGTTGTAGCTTTACATAAAGTATAGAGCATGACATATTTGGAATAAATATCTACACAGGATAAGAGGTATTGGAAAGTCTTCCTATTATATCTTCCTATTATATCCATTGACAACAAATCTAAAGGCGTATTTACAGAAATATAATATTCGTGTTTAGCAATCGCATACAAATCATGCATGCATTAACATAATTTTTTATTTCTTCTTTCATACTTCCCCAATAAAATACTTTTACCATTATCATGTATGTACGTTTAATACCAAAATGTCGAAAACCATCAAGATATTGTCTTAACAGCTGAAGCTTAGACTTTTCAGGTACAAGGATCTTCCACTTTGTTAATATTATTTGCTGTTTTTTCTTAGAGTTTCCTGATTTTTTTCTGTGCAGACACTTTTGGGACAGAATAATAATGTCCCAATATTGTCTGAACACAGTCCTGAGTTTACTAATAATATTTTGTTAAAACTAATTGTACTCTTTATTGAAAGACGAAAGGAACTTCGGTCTGAGAAAGTTAATTTATGTTTTACTCTACTGAAATTTGAATAATTGACGTAAAACAAAATGCGTGGGAAAACCCACTTGGATGTAGCCTTAACATAGTGTCTAAATTATAGTGGGAGAGGGAAAAAGTGTCAGTTCCATTTTGAATCACCCATCTGCTCTACATTTAACGAGTTCCAACCAACTTTTCTTCCATTGTGTCACAGATGAGGGAGCAAAAATATTTTGATTTCTTGAAAGTCACTAGTGTAATTTTAATTTCTAGATTGATTTTAGATGTAATTATTCGGATTTGTCATTTTCTTATAGTCTTTTTCTATATTGATATCTCTGCTTTTTGTTACTTAGATTTGTTAACTTTATGTAGTGTTGATCTTTAGGGTTTCTTTGTTCACGTGGAAGATGGAAAGGAAAAGGTGCCGTCGCGAAATTTGCCTCATATGACTGAACCAAAACTCTCGAAATCATCAGCCAAGATTGTTGGTGTAAAGGGGGATTCAAACCAAAGTTCCTCCCAGTGCTTATTGGAAATTGGAGACCATAAACACTAGTTCGAGTTTCTACACAAATTGCCACACCTTAACCACATCTTAACCTGTCCTGTGGTTTCTGAGGTTTTCTGAGGTTTACGCGGATAGACGAGGGGACTGAGCGTGGTTATAAGGTCCCTTTTCTTATAGCTTATCAAGGGACCTAAAAGTGTCGAAATAGAAATAGTATGTAAAGTTCAAACAAAATTAGGCGTTTGTACATTAATTTATCAGGTATCTAAAAGTAGGAAGGTACCACGTCCCTTTGATTTCTTGGCAGGGTCCACAAAAGAAAATGTATCCACATATTAATAGGTAATAACTTGTAAGTTATTCTGAGTATGAAAAAGATCTTAAGTGAAAAGTGAAAGCACTTACACAGTTTCTTGGAGCATTTACAATAAGTGCTCAAACTGCAAACCCTCCAAACACTGTAGCCATTGGGATTGCTGCAAAGACCATTTCAATTTCATCGTGCAGTTCCGCTATTGAGCCTAGTTTCCTACTGTACATCAATTTCTTGAGGGTTCTCCACAAGTAAAAGTCAAATGGGGTAAAATCAGGTAAGCGTAGAGTACTCGTCGTATCCAACGACTTGGTACAACGTTATCCAGATAAGCGCGCATATCATGATGAAAGTGTATAGGGGCGCCATATTGTTGGATGGGAAATGGATCATCACCAGACAGTGCGCAAATGGATGGTAAAGTTAATGTGTTCAACACCTTCAATTAAACCTGGCCAGTAACCGTATCGAAAAGGAAAGGTACAATAAGTCCCTTTGATAATACTCCACACCAGATACTCAGTCTTGGAGAATTGACTGCTTGCTTGACATGATGTGGATTTTGTAGAGCCCAGTACACACAATTATTCCGGATAATCGTTCCACTTAATTTAAACTGTGCCTCATCAAGACCACACTAATTTCCAATAAAATTTCAGAATGTTTTTTTTTCGTTGCTCGAATGACAGTCGTGTTGCTGAACTATCTACAATGATTGAGTCGCATCGCATTGCATAGCATTGCTTACCATGACGGCAGGACAGTAGCGCCATATGATGCTGAACCATCGTACTACACGTTCAACCCATAACTAAATCGATTTCGGGGCGTATCACACGTATACAATGTTTTAAAGACTGTGTAAACTTCTTTTGGTGGACCCGGTATTTCATGGGAACAAAACTTCATAATTTTAACGTCTCGGTCGCGCCAGTAATAATCCACACTGTCCAAAGAAAGAAACGAAAGTGTACAGCTACACGAACCTACCTAATCTCCACTAACTCATGATCACTAAGATAATTTACCAACAATGCAAGAAAGCAATTATTAATAACAAATATGAACAGATAGAAATGTATTTTGAAAAAAAAAACACTTACACACGGCGGAATTTGAACCCGGTTCTTTCACTGGACAAGATGACGTCTTAACCACTTATCCATGGTGATTTCGAAGGTGTATTTGCACTGCACGTGTGTTACGTAACAACGATACGAGATGTCATTCGTGCGTGGATTATTCCTGTTCAACGTCCTGTTCATAAAATTTATAGTTTCCATGTCAAAGCTTTGCTTCATATACTTAAAATAAAATAATTGCTGAGCAAAACAATACATTTTAATTAAAAACAAAGAACGGGTAACAGTTTCACCAACTAACTAAGTACTTGGCTTCATAAGACAGTCTCTGATGGTCTATTTTCTCATGGCTACCATTTACCTTCTATTAATATAATGGGACCCAAAAACTACCTTTATTTGTAAATCAAAACTTCTGCTGTGCCCATTAATTCATGGGTACATGTCATGGATGTGTTGTGTACCTATAATTATTGTCGGTACATTCAATTATCGTGGGTACATTAACGAATTATCTTCTATATCTTGGGTACAAAATGCAGAATCATGGGTACTGGTTTTACTGTGTACTGATGTCGTTCATATGCCAATATGAAATATGCAGGCGAGCCGCCTCTCACACATTTTTATTATTTATTTATTTACAAACTGATCCTAATGTAACTTACTGATTTTGTTACTATGTTATCTAGCTAGAATAATAACAATTTATCTGAAGTCATTCAAGTATTACGTACGCATTCAAGGAAGGGAATTCAAGCTTTGTTTATTCTATTTGGGGTTGCCAATTGTTCTGCATTGATCGTGACTGACCAAAAATACCCTCTTCCGTTCAGGTAATAACTCAACCAAGTCCTTAAAGCTAGGAATCCCGGAATTTGTATTTGGTTACTAAATATAAGTTAATTTCATAATAACAATAACACGTAGAAATGCTAAACGAAAATAGTAGTAATAATTTACAATACTTTCCCGTTCTTACTAACCAACTTTTAATTGCATTGGTTTTTAGTATATATATTCAGTATTAATGTCGCAAATATTCTGGATAAATTTTACTTTAGATTCCTCCCAAAAGTAAAATATGCAGGAGAAATTTGCTACGTGTGTGGAAGTGTTACAAAGCAAAATATAACATTTTAGAGTGTCGGAAGTATCAAATGAACGTGAAAAAGTTAAACGTGCCTGGGACTATTTGGCTGCTTCGGCGTTCAAGTAGAGCAACTGGTGTGAATGTTAAAAGTTTATGTGCATCGCGTTGATGGAAAACAAAATCATCTAACCTTACGTTTTCAAACCCGTCTTTGCCTGCTCGACAACAAGTCTTTTATTATTGTAACAATACGTGTCATTCATAACATCAAGTGACGCCATTAGTACTTCTCTGAATACCGCCATCTTTGCATATGGTGAACAATCCTAGTACGGATTTAACTAAATAATATTAAAACCTGCCTTTTTGTAACACTTTATGGTTTGCAGGAGTGAAGTATATGGACTGCATACTGCTCAATAACTGGTGAAAGCTGGGTATTCGAAATAAAAACTTATCAATACAAGAACCCCTTCGGGGTAAAGGGAAGAGTGACGCAAGAATTCTACTCACAAAAGAAGTTATATCCTTTTTGCGAGTGACTTTCTTTGTGTCACCATGGCGGAATTGTTTCCTTTGGAATAAAATTTAAAAAATTATCCCCCTTTCCCATAGTGACACAAAGAAAATCAGTTGCAAAATGGATATAATTTCTTTTGTGAGTAGAATTCTTGCGTCACTCTCCCCTTTATCCCAAAGGGGTTCTTGTACTGATATCACTTACTTTGTAATGCTGCATATTTAAAAACTTGCATAGTCTTCATACAAAAGGTCGATTATTGACCATTGTAGGCTCCGTATCTCAGAAACGGTAACTCCTATAAAAAAAAATAAGCTTCGATTTGCCCCAAATTGTTGGGGCCTACAATTGGCCCCCAAACTCATCCGGTACCAACCATTTTGGGCTAAAACAAAAAGACAGACAGAATGACAGAGGCCCTTTTCGATCATTGGTGAAAAATCTATGATTGGGCTAAAAAGGTCATAACTTTTGAACCTCTTCACCGATTTTGACGTGTGATACACCGTTTGAAAGGTATTGAAGCGTAGATTACAATTCCGCTAGCTTTGGTCGCCTATATGGTCTGAGGTCAGTGCTATCACCAGAAATGTTAAATTATTATCTTCTTTTCAAGCCGCCCTAGGGGGTCCCAGGAAGATCATACTGGTTCAATTTTTTTCTGTGCCTTAGTATGACAAAGAACTTTCAGATGAAAGTTCAAGCATCAAAATTGGGCTCGTAGTTCACTAGATCCGAAACTAGTTGTATATGCGAGTCCCTCTAACAGACTAGTTCCTTGCGTCACTCGAAGAACTATCGTTCTTCGTGATCCAATAGCATAATTTCATACATTCGGGTCTTCGACCCAGAATCCCATATTATATCTTTATTTTATATTGTGTTCTGCATTCAACACTGACGTAGCTGGGAGCCTTAATTTTATCTAATACAGGTGGAGGGGTGTCTGAGTAATGCACCGCTTAGAAAACACTTGTAGATTTTATATTACAAAATAACAATAAGAAATTTGACGAGTCTTACGTAAGAACAAGGAGAGCTGACGGTTATCTTGTTTCGTGCTTCTGGCGTAAAAAATAATTTTGTGGTGTTCCTAGCGTACACAATGTAAAGGGATGACCAATGAGAAAACATATTTTATATCTTCTTAAAGTATGGCCCTTTACCGTTATGTTTTGCATAATACAGGTTTCTATTTAGTTTTCAAATTGATATGGTAAACATAATATCACTCAAATTCATCTCAGAATTTTGCTTCGCCTTCAGCCCAACTTTTGGATACCCCTTCTTGTACGCTAGAACCACGATAAAATTTTTGTTGAACGCCAGAAACATGTTATGCCAGGAGCACGATACCGGTTATCTGGTTAGTTTTGCATACATGGGGATGTGAGCTCTAAAATGACTAAAAATGTGCTTACGTAATACTTGTACGATCCCTTAGGAATGGTAAGCATTTACAAATATTTTTATTGGTTCACATCTGTGAAAGAAAATCTCTTTACAAACATACCCTTTGCGAAAGTATTGCATTAATTTGTCTGTGTACACAAATAACATGTGTAAAAGTTACCTCCGTATTTTATTTAGATAATTGTCGTTGAATCCAAGATGAAAGCATTATGGTGAAGTGATTTGTTGTGTTTTACTTCGTAAAAGCAACAAATCTGTTAAATTTTACTAAAAGGAGAGAGAGAAAAAAAATGTTTATGCTCTAACTTTGCTAAACATTTATTATTTTATAAATACAAAAACGAACAAAACCCTAATTTTAAATATTAAAATATTTTTGCTAATATGTTGACATATTAATTTTATTACCAACCTAAAATGCTTTTATATTTTACTGGTGGAGATTTCTCAGTCCACAGATGGCACATTTTCCCAGTTTAAAATTTCCTCAAAACACACTTCTTTATTGTCCAAACGTGTGTTATTTAAGCTCTGTCAACTATTTTAATTTCATTATCTTGTTATGCTTAAAGATTTTAAGGAACACAAAAATTTCATAACTGAAATATTGTTAATATGTCCCTTTCAACTGTCACGAACAACTAACTTCCATCAGTTAATGAGAAGAAACCGACACAATTTAAGAACAACTTCACACATTGATTCACACATTAACTCAAGATTACGTTTTTCAGTACTATCATGATATTAATTTTCCCAAGGGTTGGTTTTCTGTTTTTCAGGTTAGTTAAATAGTCGCATGCCAATGCTAAATTGGCACCGATAAATACCCCAAACCTCGGATTACAACAAAGAGATAAGGAATGTGTAATTGAATTAGGGTTGCTACCTTTTGATGAATAAATTACAGGACACTTGGCAAAAAATATGGGATAATACCAAAAAATACGGGATAAATCTAAAATAACTTAAAATGAAATTAACTACTTTGACTCTGTACTACATATGACTACCCATACAATTTAAAACCTCCATAATAATCAAGAACGCACAAAAAACGTCTTGCTTGCGAATGCTTCCACACCAAAAACTCTGGCGGGCGGAAAATGGATATTTCAATTTCATAAACACAGTTTGCACTGCAGACAAAAAACAAACGAAAAAAAAAAGCTTGTGTTAGTTCAACATTTTTTGATGTTCTTGAGTGACCACCATTTTTTTGTGTTGAATCAACACAACAATCTGTGTTGATTTTAGTGATTCCACATAATAAAGATTATCATGCTAGCGCTATCACAGTGTTGATTCACCGAAATCACACAACAAACTGTGTTGGTTTAACGTAAAAGATGATGATCCCTCTGGGACACCGAAAAAATGGTAAACTAACACAACTATTTTTTGTAGTTTGTTATCATCTAGAGCAGGGTTTCTCAACCTGGGGGTTAGCGATCCCTAAGAGGGTCACGAGGGAGGGCAAAAAAATAAGTTTAGCTAGGGTTTTGTAGGTTAAAACTAATAAATTTCAAAGAAAGTATTTTATTTTGTTTGCTGGGTTAAATAATTACTGGAGATAATGTAGTTTACTGAATAGCTTTGGAGAATATAATTAGGATATTTATTATAAATACAGGAAATAAACTGTTATGTTTTGAAATGAAAAGCAAATATTACACAAAATAAAATAATTGTGGTTCTCCGGCTAGAAAGGATGGTGAAAGGGGGTCGCTGGCTAGAAGGCATGGTGAAATGGTGTTGCGGGATGAAAAAGATTGAGAAACGCTGATCTAGAGCAAACAGAAGTAGCGAGTATTATATCCTCACCCCAGGTTTCATCTTGGGGCCTGGAAATGTGAACAAAGTCTGCTCGCCAGTCTGTGTAGTAAAAAGTTTGAAAAATGTCCATTACTAAGTATTTGTTAAAATTATTGAAAATGTATGTCTGACTTTAATACGGGACGTTTAAATTTTACCTAAAATACGGGACATCCCGCATTATACGGGACAGGTGGCAACCCAAAATTAAATGTCTTATAAGAATATAGGGTAAAAATACGTATTTTAAGCCATGTTTCAGTGGCGTAACCAGATAGGGTACGGGCAGCGTGTGCCCCCTCAACGGAAAATGCTTTATTTTTGTAGCATTATTTGAACAATTTATCCAAGAACACTCTTCGATTTGTTTACAAATCGACCTAATATAATTTTGGGGGAATCCATAGAGGAGACGTGGGGATACGCGCCTCCTCGAGGGAAACTGCTTTGCATTATAGCATTATTTTAACAATTTTTATAACAAAAATTCTTTTTTCCAAACTATATTATCTACAAATATTAATTTTGGGGGATAACGGTGTCAAATTCCATGATGAAAATAAACGATATGAGGTCAAATATAATAAATTTATATTAAACATTTACGTACCGGAAAAATGTTTCTCGTCTATTTCACCTACGTCCCCGCTCATCCTGAATCTGCCACTGTTCTCTTTTCTATATTGACGGTTGATAAAATATATAACTCCAATTTACACTACATGAATGTAGAATTATATTAGAATAGGTCTCGCTAAA
>JAGDQP010002989.1:45046-58369 GCA_022664845.1 Lepisma saccharinum
ATAAGTCCGATCGGGTTCAACGAGATGGCGTTCAAACGATGAGATTGCGTACTACAAACACTGTTCAGATAGTTGTGATGAGTTGACTCAGTGTTGTGTGAGCGCGCGTCAAAATGGACACTAGCAAAGAGAAAATACGCTATATTTTACAGTTTTTCTTCGATAAAGGCGAAAACGCAAGCCAGGCGGCTGCAAATGTGAATAGTGTTTATGGTCCTGATACTGTAACAGCCAATCACGCGCAATTTTGGTTTCGTCGATTCCGTGCCGGTAATTTTGACGTCAAAGATGTACCACGCACTGGAAGGCCAAGTGTCGAAAATGTCGATAAAATCATGGACATTGTCGCGTCCGACCGTCATGTAAGCACTGTTTCGATTGCCCAAGAGCTAAACATTGCACAAAAAACCGTGTGGAACCATTTGCATAAGGCTGGATACACAAAGAAGCTTGATGTATGGGTGCCACACGAGTTAACGCAAAAAAACCTCATGGACCGAATTTCCATCTGCGAATCGCTGCTGAATCGCAACAAAAGCGACCCATTTCTGAAGCGGTTGGTGACTGGTGATGAAAAGTGGATCACTTACGACAACGTCACGCGAAAACGGTCGTGGTCGAAGCGCGGTGCGCCGGCGCAAACGGTGCCCAAGCCAGGATTGACGGCCAGGAAGGTTTTGCTGTGTGTTTGGTGGGATTGGCAGGGAATTATCTACTATGAGCTGCTCCCCTACGGCCAAACCCTTAACTCGGAACTATACTGTCAACAATTGGACCGTCTGAAGGCAGCAATCGCCCAGAAGCGGCCAGCTTTGGCCAATAGGAGAGGCATTGTGTTCCACCAGGACAACGCCAGGCCACACACATCGATAGTGACTCGCCAGAAGCTCCGGGAGCTTGGTTGGGAGGTTCTTATGCATCCACCTTATAGTCCGGACCTGGCACCGAGTGATTACCATCTGTTCCTGTCCATGGCGAACACGTTTGCTGGTGAAAAATTCGCTTCAAGAGAGGCTTGTGAAAATCGACTGTCTCAATTTTTTGCCAATAGGGACAAGGGCTTCTATGAGAGAGGCATCATGATATTACCTTCCAAATGGCAACACGTTATCGAACAAAACGGCGCATATGTGACCTAAATCGGATCATTCTAACTATGGTAAGTCAAGCCTTCAATGTCATGCAAAAATAATGGATTACTTTTTACTACACCAGATATATATTACTTCAGGAAATTTAATACATTTTTCTTTGCAAGCAACACTTCAACACTACTACCTAATGGAAATATTGTCTACCTTGGCCGTGCATCTTGAGGATATCATGAAGAACGGTGTTCTTCGAGTGACGCTAAGAAACGATTCTGTCAGCGACACTCACATATATACAGCTGATTTCGGATCTAGCAAACTACAAGCCCGATTTTGATGCTTAAACTTTTATTTGAAACCTCTTTGCCATACTAAAGCACAGAAAAAAATTCGATCGGTAGAACCTCCCTGGAACCGCCTACGGTGGTTCAAAAAGAAGATTCAAAATTTCACATTTCTGATGATAGGACTGACCCCAGACCATATAAGCGGCCGAAACTTGCAGAATCGTAATCTACGCTTTAATACCCTTGAAACGGTGTATCACACGTCAGAATCGGTGAAGGGGTTCACAAGTTATTGCCTTTTTTTAGCTGTATCACAAAATTTTCACAAATGATCCAAAATTTTGTTTGTCAGTCTGTCTGTCTTTTTGTTTTAACCCCAAATGGTTGGTACTAGGGGGTTTGGGGGTCAATTGTGGGCTTCGTAGAGGCGAATTGATGCTTATTTTTTTAATAGGAGTTACCGTTTTTTAAATACAGAGCCTACCGTTGTCCAAAATCGACCTTTTGTATGAAGACTATGCATTTTTTTTTTAACATGGAGCATTACAAAATAAGTGATATCAGTACAAGAACCCCTTCAGGGTAAAGGGAGAGGAAGGAAGGATACTAAATCTCTTAGGTTTATTAATTTTATTCCAAAGGAAACAATTCCACCATGGTGACACAAAGAAAGTCAACGCAAAATAGATATCACTTCTTTCGTGAGTAGAATTCTTGCGTCATTCTTCACTTTACCGCGAAGGGATTTTCGTACTCATATATTTGTTACAAGAAGACCAGCCCAAATGAAAAGAAAAAAATAAATAAAATTTTATTGAGTGAAATTTAACTTTGTTATCTTCTCAGATATTTTACCATCATGACAAACTTCTTATAGTACAGGAACATTTAGTAAATATAGTTCTTCTGCCATCTACGCTCGATTGTAGATAAAAATCGTGGCTATCGGTCGGTAACCACACGTCATAATTTTAAACTGAACTTAATGAATCATATTTCTAGACAACAAAATGCTAATTGTTATCCAGTATGATGTTTTAGGCGAACGAATGAATTGAAACCAAACTAAATATCCTATTTATAGCCGAAATAAAGCTCAAATCAAAAGTGCTGCAGCGCTCTTTCACGCTAACATTAACCTTCTCTACACTTTTAAACAATGCGTTAAACTAGCAACAAACACGAAAATATGAGTTATTAAGTAAGAAATACAGTATTTAATAAAGAATTTAATTGGCTCTGCAGTGTTATGTAATGTAAATGGACTTTTCTGTTGACTTAGCTACTATTTCTATGTAGTGCAACTCTAATACAAGAATTTTCGTATTCATTTAATATGCCTATTGCCTAAAATACAGACGTTCGGGGCGTCAGAAAGCTACTACATTCTCCTCGGTTTAAGATTTCAATACAATGAAGCATGATTACATAATTGGACAGTGTTATGCAATACTAGACCAAGCGCCATTTCTTATATTTTTCCTATATGGAGTATTCTGTTGGGAAATAATATGAACTATTTTTAAAAATCAATATCAATGTATTGACAACGGCTGCCAGGAAATATTCCTAAAGGTTAAATAAGTGCTCATGACTGAATTATCTCAAAACGAACTTTTGGTGCTTGGTTTAGTGATGCAAAACACTGTCCAATTATGTGAACAAAATATCTCAATTACGAAACTATGGATATTATTCGAGCTCAAATGAAAAATAAACAATGCAAATATTCTAACATTATTTACTATTAACCGGCGTTAAATTAAACTACATTTAGGTTTTAATATTATTGGAAGCTTCCTTACATTTTAATGGTTTTTCAAGTATATTCATTCGTGATAACTAACGCTTTGTACTCGTTAACCGAGCATCCTCTGATAAAGTGAAAAATACTAACCGTAGTTAATAACAACCTAAAATGTAATCGAATATCTCAGTATTAGAAATGGGTGCCTTCACCATGTCGTGTTAGAAAAAGCACAATTGTTGTAGTAGTTACATTAAGCCAGGACTCTATCTATTAAGATACCTGCCGGTTGATGTGAACAGCTGATGAAACCAAATCTTGAGAAATAAAGCATTTTTCTACAGGTAAGTAGCCATACATTTAAATAAAATGAAATGAGTCGTATGTGAGAATGTATTTAACCAATATAATCCATTTAAAGAGTAGAAGGATCATGCGAGAACAAAATTACAGTTTTTGATTTCCTACTGAATTGAACAAGTCACCATATGCCAAAAATATGTATTTGGCATTCGTCCTTTCGTTAGACAATTTTTTAGTCATTCGCTTTTTCTGTTATTCGCCCTTTTTGCAGTCGCTCTTTTTGGCATTCGCTCTTTTAGCATTTGTCCTTTCGGTAGTCGCTCTTTTTGTCATTCGCCCTTTTGGGATTTTGGTAGTCGCTCTATTTTTCGTTCACTCTTTTGGCATTCGCCCTTTCAGAAGTAGCTCTTTTTGGTATTCGCTCTTTTTGTCATTCGCTCTTTTGTCACTCGCCCTTTCGGTAGTTGCTCTTTTTGTCATTCGCTCTTTTAGTTAGTCGCTCATTTTGTAAGTCGATCTTTGTGTTAGTCGCTCTATTTGTGGTTGCTTTTCTGGAGTCGCTCTTTTGTCGTTCGCCTTTTATTACATTCGTCCTTTTGTCGTGGAACCTACGAAAACAAGATACATAGCGCTAAGAGGCTCCGTGCATGGATTGTGAAATGAACTTCCAGCTAGAGGCACAAAGTATGTTTGGAAAGTTATATATGGCCCTATATTCTAATTTTACAAATAAGAAAGAAATTAGGATATTTTCCATATTTATAAATCGAGAGTATTTTGCTTTGACACCAAACATTTTAGAAAAGTCGTCACTACTCACGTTGTATCTTAAAAGGCAAGACACTGTTATCAGCAAGGGAGGGGCTGATGGGGCTACAGCTCCCCAGAAATTTTAAGAAAGCTGAATTTTTAATGAAAGCTATTTAGAACGAGTGAAAGTCAAAAAATGTAGAACAAGTAGGTGGTAAGAATAATTCAGCCTCCATGAGAGGGGAGGAATGTAAATTCCCTGTTACAATATATACAGTAAATAAAGAAAGGTAAACTGAAGCAGAGAGCTCAAAACAGATATTGGAGTTTAATGAAATTAGCATCCGGAATGTATTGAAAAATGCGCAAAGAGAGGTGCTGCTAAAAGGAATTTTTTTCAAGGTTGAAAACGAAGTTATATGGAAACTGTTTCCGGTGGGGCAGAAGAATATGCATGAAACTTCCACAGTGCGTTCATGATGTGTTCAAACGAACACTCCTGTAGTACTACGTTTCGCAGATTCGCCGTACGCGAATTACAGGACTTCAAAATTTTCGAAATTTTGCTCTGAACGCCTGAAAGGTAGACAACCCCTCATACATTTGTGCTGAAGTTATGCATTTCACATACACTTTTATATAAAAGTTTGCGCTGAAGAGAATTTAATAGTTAGATTAAAGTTACTGATGAAATTGTTGTGTTAATTAGTTACTCTGATCCCTGGCAAATGTGAATATTATATAAATACAGGGTGACCCAAAGGAAACTTTCCATCCTGTTAATTTCGTATCCAATTGATTTCCAGTAGGAATCCCGACACACGCCCTATTAATTTACGGGTGAATGCATCATCGTGGTCAAGCATTACATGCTGCCCCTTTCTATTACAGTTTAGTGGCAAAAAGTGAAAAATTCTTAAATTACAATATGTGTCAAGTGACACAACATGTCAGTGGTCTTAGGCTAACGGTTAGTTAATATATTTAGAGACCATATTTGAACTACTTGGTCGTCGAGGGTATTTTAGATATGATTGTGTTTCGTATGATATATCGGAGGATGTTCTTGGGAACTAACAAGTGGTATCTCACACTTCGGTTAATGAAATGTTAAACTGTTGATATTGAAATATAGCACTACCAACCTACAAGGGTGCAACATACTTCGGTAAATAAATTTTTAAGGAGTTAAATTAAAAAGAACAAAGTTACAAATATACTTGTGTTACTGTTATTTATAGTAAATACTTATGGTAATTAAGATTAGACTAAAAAGTACCAGTCAATAAGGTACTGTACTTTCTGGATCTTATGGATATTTAGAGAACTTTCTGGCTATTTCTGGAACATACACTAAAAATTCTGCCACTTTGTAGAACATTCGAGAACTTCGATATTATAACAATCGAGCAGCCGGAATATTCAAAAAAAATTCATGAGTATACAGAAATTGGTTTACGACCAATAAGCAGATAGTCGAGTGTTTGTGCTTCTACAGTCCAGATAGTCGTTAATTATAAGAAGTGATGAGAAGACTTGACCGTGAGCCGTTACCGACAGATCATCTATTCGAAAGGTTAATTTTAAAGGTAATAAAGTTGCAATACTGTGTAACTGTAACCATGGGCGGATTTAGGAAAGAGACCCTGGGGGTAAATAGGGAAATCCTGGGTGGGGCAATTAATTTAAAAACAATCGTTTAGAATGAAACTTTTAAAGTCATTATTAAATGACGGGGGAAAAAATGCCCTCCATACCCCTCATAAATCCGCCCATGACTGCAACTTGTAATGTAACTCAAGAGGACCACTTCTTTCGATGCAACACTATATCTGATCTTGTAGCCCGATCTAATGCAATAATTTCACGTCGTTAGATGACTTAAACCACAGAAGTGAAATCTGCAGGCCTAAATTCGATCCTGCATTGCAATTCGTATTTATTACTTAAATTTTCTCAGTAAGCTACGAAGTGTGTAAACGTCTGTCCAAGGGCCACCCTTTGGTCACCATAACGACGTACCACCAAGAACTTTGCCAAAAAAAAATCTACCTTTGAAGCGTGGTATTAATCAACAGTGTTTGGTAACATTTCCGCGACCTGGAACATTTCTATTGCAACATAGAATAAAATCCCAGACTAGTGAATGTCCATTCGGCGCTTCCTACATCAGTGATTTTTCTCATGTTGTGTGGAACATACGGTATGTATGTTTGCAGTTTATATCGCGGAACCCTATGGCAGTGATATCCCTTTCTTGGGGCATCCTGCGGTAGTTGACATTCAGGTCAAATTGGAATCCTATTGAATTCGTTATATCCCCAGAATACGAATATTTGTGGAGTACGTATTTTCACATTGGGAAGAATTAACATTGCGTTACCCAGCAACCGAGGACATCTGTTACATAGAGATTATGAGACTTAGTGTTGTCATCTACAGTGTGCAAAATTGTACGTAAGGACTTTGTTTTTGCACCAGCGGAAGCCCTAGCGCCAACCACGTATGTGAACTGTTGGTGAATAAAATTTCGTTGATGAGAAAAGAAGGGAAATAGGCACCATATCCAAGAGAGTGGAAAAGAAGGAGACGTCTTTACTAAGTGAAGACACTAGTGAGGGAAGTCAGGAAGACAAGTACGTATGCTTTGGACAGCCTTTTAAAGATGACAGGTGCATCCAGTGTGCGGGATGTGGTCAATGGTTTCATCAAGTTTGTAGCGGAATCAGTCTAGAAGCATGGGAGCAACAAAGGGATTTAGACGATTCTCCACCTGCTCATCTATGCTGGAAGTGTTCTTCCTGTTGTGCCAAAGAAGCCAAACCGACCGTACCTGGTTTGGAGTCTGCAATTACCTTGACAGAACAAATGTTACCCATGTTACTAAAGAAAATGGATTCATCCCAAAAGGAAATGAGGTTATTACAAAAGGAACTTCAAGCACAAATGGAGTCGTCCCAAAAGGAAATGAGGTGATCACAAAAGGAACTTCAAGCACAAATGAAGTCATCCCAAAAGGAAATGAGGTTATCACAAGAGGAACTTCAAGCATAAATAGACTCATCCCAAAGGAACTTCAAGCGCAGTTTGATTCCTCCCAAAAGAAAACGAGGTTAGCTCAAAGGGAAATTGAAGCTCGATTGGATTCATAACAGCAAGAAATTAAAGTGCAGGTAGAAGAAGTTCGTCGCAGTTTAGCCGAAACGTCACTGTCACTGATCGTACAGGTAAATACAACAGTGGAACAGGTAAGAGAAATCAATTAAAGAATTCTCAAAGAATTCGGATGAAATGAGAACACAGTACGAAGATGTGAAAAGAATCAGAATAAATTTCGCAGTCATCTGGAGGTCCTGAACCTATAAGTGACTTAAGCCGAAGGATTTATGTTAGTCCATGTAAGGAAAGCTACCTAAAAGGCCACGAAAGACCTCAAAAACATATAAATTGCAATTAAATATGAAGTAATTGGAAGTGTAATAATGAGACAAAAAGAGCTAATGAGCAAAGATATAAAATGTTCCGGAGACAAAATTGAGTGCGTGTGAGTCATTACAAAACCAAATCGATTCAGTTAATCGTAGACTAGAGGACCATAACAAGTTGATAGGCGGAATACAACTGCAAGTTGACCCATTCAAATCGGAAAAGTCAGCGCTAGATTTCCATCGTACTGGTGTGAGAAAAGATCCATCCAGAGAATAGTTGTGGGAATCTCCCTGTTGTAGTGGTGATACGAAGCCAAAGAATACGGACATGAGTGCTGTGAGGAGAAAGTTGTCATATAACTCCTCGAGCAAGTCTGATGAAAGTGATAACAGTAACTGCTGTACTCTTAGGAAGGAATTTCTTGGTAATAAATCAAAAGGAAAGGAACTGAAACGTTCACCCTCGTCAAGTTATGAAAGCGGTTACTCAGATGGAAGTCAAGATCGAGGAAGAGTATGCTCACAAAGCGGCGCCAGTTATGGACGTTTTGTGGCACACTCGAGTCATGTCAACCAGAATAAGGCGCGAAAGTGAAAAGGTTTATTAAGCAGTAGAGGCTCACGGAGAAACCAGAACAGTGGGATCCCATCTCACCTAACTAAATCATTCACTAAGTTCCATGCAAATAACGGAGAATTATCAGCATGTTCATTCATTGTCCAATTTGAGAAAGAAGCAGCAATGGTTGATATCCCACCCCAGCGATATTTCGATATCTTACACTTCGTGTTGCAGAAATCAGCTCTCTCCTAGTTCAATTCAAGCCAAACCCGTTTCGAGGATTACGATCATTTAAAGAAGATATTCGTGGTTTATTATCAATCAGCTGACCTAATCTATGCTAAATTAACTAGGTTGAGAACGATCATAGTGTGGAGTAGTTTGTGACTTCTCGGTTCTGCCTCATAAACGACTAGGATCCTCGGGCTAGCGGAGAGTATATTTACAACAGTCTCATTCCATTAATACTAACTAACGACAACTTGTTTCTTTGCGCAATTTAAACTTAACAGAGATGCGTGAAACCATTAGAAGATCAGAACTAATATTTGATACTTTTATAGCACAAAGGACATTCGCTAAAGAGGAAGGCGCAAGAAAAAGTTATAATGATCTTCCAGCAGGTTGTCGTTCCAATGTTAACGAAGTCAACACTCAGAGAAGCACAAAAGATATCAAGGACCAAGGTGACGTTGTGGACGCAAAACACGGCAATCCACGGAAAGGATCTTGGTATCGAAGACATCGTCGTTTCAAAAGGAAATACCGACAAAAAGATATTCAAGATTGTCATAAAAAAAGATGCTGTGCGATTAAAAAGGGTTAACAGAGAGAACGTTTACAAGAAGACAGAGAAGAAAATAACACTCTTTTCGACGAATCATCACCACCCAGTCCAAAAAACTGATTACGATACCTACTTTGAGGGTCGAAGGAAGGAAGAATGATGGTAATAGAAAGACCCATGTACATCCTCAGGAATACCTTTATGATGTAAAACCTATGCATACAACAAAAGAAAATAGATGCGATACTGGCAAGAAAAGAATTTAGACTACCATGAATTACTGGAAAATCAACTGTCGATTCAACTCGGGCGAATGGGATTATTTGGAGGAAGGGAGTAGAATGACGGATCCGCCAGTAAAGAAAGGCAATACACCCGACTCGGGTACTAGTAGATCTCGACTCCTAGTATTAAATGTCGCAGGTGAAGCTCTTTTCGACAGCGGAACCTCGTGGGAATTCTGGAAGAGAATCATCAATTGTATCTCATCCCAAGTTGAAGCCCGCTTCGGGTGTTATTTTAGTTGATTATATCGGTTCTAGGAAAAAGAACGTGCTGGGCGAGACTATTGGCGGTCGCTATTGCACATAGAGATTTATATGGTAAGTTTTATGTGATTAAAGGGCTGCCATTCTCTTTTGATTGGGCGAGACCTGATGAACCAATATGGTATCAATCTTAATTTCAGAGAAGCTAAAATATATAAATGTTGCCGGAGAAACAATTAGCATCCCAATGGATAAGACGAAAGCAAGTACCGAAACTTCAGCTAACTGTTTGGTGAATAATGAAATAAGGTCCAATGACATCCATAGCTTTGAAGACAGATCTAAGCATATAGAGAATAACCATTGCAAATGCCACCAGGAGGAAGCTTTCTTCGCTTGTCCGTCTGCTAGATCTACTGAATGTAGCTGTGAATCCGATGCACTTAACGAACAATTGAGTCGATGGAGCTTGGAGTTGCAGGACAAAGTAAGAACCAACGCTAAATCTCCTTAGTACCGGGATAACCAGAACAGATATCATCACGCCAAGGTCTCGCGGGTAGGCAAGGAATCCCTCATTGATGAGATGCATAGACTGCGGATAGAGAAGGCCCGATGTGTTACCTGTCAAAAGTCATTAAATCAAACTTTGATCTCTCGGGATCACTGTGTTAACACTAAAGCGATTGCCAGTGAGGACGATATCCGCAATAAGGTGAATCAAACTACCGCATCAGATGAGAGCAAACGTGACTTGACTGCTCATGAAACATGGATATGTTTTCTCACCTTTACCCGGGAAAGGCACAGTTTTCCAATATTAAGGTAGACAGTGACGAACCTATAGTGAAACGAGCCTATCCTATACCCGTCTGTTATCGCAACCAAGTAAGGGACCAGATCCAGACCTTGCTAGAAAATTGAGTTCTAGAACCCTTACTTACTAAGCACTGTCATCCATTAGTTGTGGTGAAGAAGAAAGGAACGGACAAAGTTAGAATATGTTTAGACATCCAGAAGTTGAACAAACACGTCCCTTTGGAAAACTTAAAGGTAGAAAAGATCGATTATCTTTTTCCTCGATTCAGCGGGATGACACTTTGTAGTTCCATCGACTTATCTAAGTCCTACTTTCAAGTAGAACTCGAAGCGGAATGGCGCGAGCTGTTATCTTTCGGTTTTGAGGGACAGATGTACCATTTCAACAAAATGTGTTTTGGAGGAGCCTGTCTCATATCAGTCCTTCAAATGGTTCTTGGAAAGCCTTACTGGATAAGATCATTGTTTATGGCGATCACATCTTGATTCCAGGCAAGAATTTGGAAGAACTTCTGATGTTACTTGATGAGGTGCTCACAAAGCTAGATGATGCCAACATGACTGTTACTTTATAATTTGAGAAAATGACGTTTTCTAGCTGAAGAAGTATCATTCCTCAGCTTCATTATTAATTCCAGCGGTAGTTTCAAAGACACCAGTCAAGTAACAATGATCCAAGATATTCCCGTACAATGTGATATCCTTACAATGCATTCTAAGATAGTTTAATTGGTGTTCGAAATTTGTGTTTGATTATGCCCGCAAGTAAGCTCCTGTGTATGAGTTGTTGAAGAAAGGAAAGAGACAAGACAGACAGACTGACTGCGGATAAGACAGTGTTTTCGAGATTTTATACGAGCTACGTCATCCACAGTTTCCAACACTGCGATCTGTACTTTATTTATGTTGTTTATCGTCAATATGGAGTGAAAAATAACTAATAATACAACGTAGTGCCATTTGAAAATTTTAGACGCTATACCGGGTTTGCAACACTGACAACCTGGTGACATCTTGTTTTCAATCCTGAAATCCACTATGTTGTCACATACTAATTACTGCAAACGAAATTTTCATTCAATGAGTCGTTTCTGATTTATTGAGAATTATTCATTTTCTTCGCCTGCTAGGCGTTGATTTTCGATTCGAAGTTGGAATCACTATATCTCCAAAACGAAGCAGAATTTGATCCATACTTTCTTGTTTATCATGACTCATACTATCACCTAAGAAAGTATTGAACCTTCATCCGATTAAAAAAAAATAATAGAAGTTTATGTTCAGGTGGCAACATTGTGCGTGTGTTATCACTTTATTGCACATGGAAGGCTGTCTTCCCTGTGTCGGTATATGTCCATTGCACACTTTCTGTATTTTCATTCAGTGCTTTCCAATATTCCAATGGTGGGATTAAAATGGGACACCCTGTATATACTACTTTCTTTTCTCGAGCATCCTAGCTGGGATGCGCGTGCTTCGCGCGACATGGCAATGCACGTACTGTAATTATACTATTCGTATAAACCTCACTTTACTTGTGCCACATGCGAGTGTAAGCAAAAGCAAAATTCGCGTCGTAGAATGCCCGTTTACCAAATATCGTCTACACTGGAGTTACGGTTACCGGGAGAGAACAAGTGAGCAGCAGTTGCACGCCTTACAAAGGAAGGTTCATAAGCGCAAGGGCCATCTTACAGCAATCGTTCGGTTTATCTCTTGCAAATAGCAATGTTCGGGCAAAGAACGAAATACGTATCGGTTTATTTTCAATTTACTTTCACCTTGACAACATGACGCGTTTCTCCTATAAGGCAAAATATCGATAATCCATGTAGGCTAAACCCTCTATTCTACACAATAATATTTTTTTCTACGTTAACATGGGTCTATATGGACGAATACCTGGACATGTGTCTCTTAATTTTCGATGTACTTTCGCCCCATCTTTGATTGCAAAGTGGATGTATATTTAGACGCCATCTCCTTGCCAGAAAGTCTTGTTGTTGTGATGTTTGAGTCTATAATCTGGAATTTAAATTTAATCTTCAGGCAATTAGGCAACTTTGGAGTATGGTTGCCAACCCGCCTGAATTTTACCGCCAGGCCCAGAAATTTTTATACTTTTCTGATTAAAGCAGGTGACCTGTACAGCCCTCTTACCGATCCTACACATGATCGGTATTTTATTTCTGATAATCTCTAAGAAGGGAGACGAGAGTCAGACGTGTCATTCGGGTTTTCACTTCGGACTTAAGAGACACTGTTTTCCCAGTCCTTTATGTGTCCTTCCTTGTTACGTGTTATTTTTATTTGTCTTCTGAGTAGCGGATAGGTCTCATTTCATTCATATTGTTCTGCACAGTTTGCCAGTTCTTCTCCATTTTTATTTCGGTTTCCGGGTTTTTTATCCACATGCTATGACGTTAGTTAATTTACTTGTGTATACTTGTATTGAGGTTAACTTATTATTGGAAAATAGACCTATATCATACCAATTAAATTGTTGTGTGTATTCTTGATTTATTAAAGTTGATAAGAAACTTGTCCTTAATTACGTCTTTTTCCTTCACAAGAAGTTACCTTCAACTCCGTTGTGTCTCTTTCAGGGTAGTTTATATACTCTTGTGCTTTATGCAACCACTTCCACATCATAGCTAGTTATTGCTAGAGATGCTGGTAATGTTATTTCCCACAGTTGGCAACCCTGTTCTGGAGTTTTCTCATAAAGTAGGTAATCTAACTATACATTGTTTCGCTACGTAAACATACTTTAAATTAAAAAAAAAATTATATGGGCCAGTCTAGTAACATTGGACCGTCACGATTCGCCTTTAGTTGTTAAAATCCACACCCATGCCCATGCCGGGACTCGAACGCCGAACCTTGGAGTCAATAGCCTACCGCCGCAGACCGCTCGGCCACCCGGCCGGCCTAAACATACTTCAAGGAATCCTGACATAGCCCAGCCGGACTTCTAGCTACTTTGAGCTACTTTCGTCTTAAGAGAAGTATATTTATTTTGGTAAACCTAGATGATTAGATTTTAATCAACACTGCACCA